>JASAOP010002766.1:0-84294 GCA_030849055.1 Crithidia thermophila
TGGACCGCGACGTGCAGGCTCGCGTGCCGGGGCTGATGGAGGACATCATCGCGGGTGTGGCACGGGCGCACGGAGCGGAATATGAGCTGAGCTGGCTGGAGCCGAATATTGTCACGTACAACGACCCGAAGGCGTACGAAGTGGCGAAGGCGGCGGCGGTGCGTCTCGTGGGGGAGTCCAATTATCATGAGCTGCCAACTCCTCTTCTCGGTGTGGCGGACTTCTCGGAGTACCAGGCGGTGGTGCCTGGCTGCCTCTGCTGGCTCGGCGTTGGGAAGAGCGGACTTGGCGACGCCAACAATCACAACTATAGCTCGAAGTTTCGAATGGATGAGGCGGGAATGGAAGTTGGCGTGAAACATCACGTGCTGATTATTGCTTCCCTTTTGATGCGCTCTGAAGGCACCAAGGAAGAGTAGAAAAGACATGCGCTCATCTCTTTTTTTTTTTGTCTTACTAATAAGCACATCACACTATTAACGTCCCAGCTTGCGCTATCAAAAGCTTTCGAATAAAGTTCCGTTTTGAAGCTGAAAGTTTTTTTTTTTTTAATTTGCCTTTTTTTTGTGATTGTTTTGACTTTGCTTTTACCTTTTGCTTTCTTTTTTATGGTGTTCTCGTCGTGTGTCCTAACCTGTTTGGGTGAAAAAAAAAAGTTGACGTTGTCTTTTTTTTTTTCTCAAACAGATGTTTGTTCGGGGATGCACAATTCACAACTGCTACTTCACCATTGTGACCACTCCGACGCAGATAATAATGAGAGAGTTACGCAGCATACACAGGTTCACGCAAGGCGCGAGAGGTGTTTGTTCACCTACACACCGCGAACTGAAATTAACGAGTGGCAAAAAAGCAAGGATTTTTCCAAAGTCTGAAAATTTTGTTGCGTTGCGAAAGCAAAGAAAAAAGGTTTTTTTTGCCTCCCTTTCCTTTTCTCTCATTAAAAAGAAGTGGTTATTTGGCGCGGTGCGATGCGACGAGCACGCATGTCTACACCTGGCATGTGCTATCTACATTGCTGGTCGAGGTTAAAAAACTGGTGTAACAGTTCTATGCGCTGGGTGCGTCGTTAAGCTTTTGCGGCTGATGTGATTTGGCGTTGCGCGTGTGGTGGATGAAACACACAATTCCGTTCGCTTTTATGGTAGGCGCAGTGATCGTTTCTTTTTCGTTCGTTCTTTCAGTTGCGCTCTTTTCTTCTCGTCCTGCTTTTGTCGTCACAGAAAATACGCTCTTATCTGATTCGGATCGTTTCCCTCTTTTCTTTAGAAATAAAAGATTCCTAATTTGATTGTTGCTAATTACAGGTCACGCATTGTTTTTCTTTTTCTCTTTTTCTCTTTTCGTTTATATCCATCTTGCGTTTTGGGTGCGTCTTTCTTTCCCGTGCTTAAAAAAAGAAAAGTCCTTTGTATGTTTGTCACCGAAGAAGACATCTTGCACCAACGTACTTTTTGTTGTATGCTCTTTCCTATATAAAGCTGTTCAAATCCTTTGCGAGAGAAAGATAGAGCTTTATGATCAACTGCAAAGTAATTGCACCTACTTCAGGGAAAGGTTGACGTAGACTGTCGTGCGTGTTATTGTCATCGAAATACCGCTAATCGCGTTCGAGAACTATGTGTTTGTTCCTGGTCATACTGTTGCGTGAGCAATAAAGGAAAAATCACACGTTGGCTCGCAAGTGCAGGTTGGACAATCGGCACTGGCTAATGTGTTGCTCCCCCGCGAGAGCAGGGCAACTATTTGTTTTCTACAAGCCATTCAATCAGATAAAGTATTTTTCACTTACTATTTATCGTCGTGTTTTTTATTTTCCTCCTTTCCTCTCGGAATATTCTCTTCACTTGGCTGTTTCTATGCCACAATAACATTTTTTTCTCACTTTTATGCTTTACCTTTGCATTTGTAAAAAGAAAAGCGATGATGTTTAGTATTACGCGGAGGCTCTGCCAGGGCGGCTCGGCGGAGAGCGCCGCACATCAATGGATGACCCGCATTGCAGCCCGGGTGCCGTCCACGGGTCTCTCCGGGTCGCAGCTGCAGGCGTTGTTGGAGGACGAATTCCCCTCTTTCAGTCCGTCGATTAGCGGAGCGGTGACGCTGAAGGAGGCCGTCCAGCGACACCCCGATGTGTGGAGAGTGGAGGAGGGCAACAACCTCCAGTCCAAGTGGTACGTCCGACCCGTCAGCACTGCCGTCCTTTCCACGTCGGCTACCCGCTCTCCTGTAAGTGACAAGTCCCGCGCACCGCTCCAGAAACTGCGGCGCTTCTGCGCCAAGCGGGCCAGCCGCGGGGACACGTCGTACGTGTCGCTGGAGTGGGCCATGGCGAGGACCGGCATCGCGGACGTGTCGGTGGTGGACGATATCCTCCGTTCGACCAGCCACGGGCTCGACGTGCAGGTGGGCGTCCGCGTGCGGCCGAGGCGCATTCCACGCAGCGTTGTGGCCTTCGTCGACGGCGACGCCCTGCCGCCCGTGGCGGTGGACGAGATGTGCAACGAGCTCGGCGTGATGAAGCCGTCGAGCACCGTCACCATCGTCCGGCAGCGCGGCAGCAGTCCGCTGTCCAGCGTGGACGTGGTGTGCCCGGACGTCATTCCCACCTCCCTCTGCATTGAGAGGCACGCGTGCGAGCTGCGCCTGCGACGCCCGGACGTCCGCGAAGATGTGGTGTACATGTGCAGTGCCGCCCAGTTCCAGACCTACGCGGAGCACGTGGCGCCGCTGAATGCCTTCCCAGATGCGGACGTGTACGTCTGCTGTCCGAGCAAAGTCAAGCTGGTGCAGCCCAAGACGGTGCTTCCATTTGCCTAAAGGTGGCACAAAAAGAAGGGTTTGTCTTGAAGTGTTTGCAAGTTCTGTGCGTGTGGTGCTGGTGGTGCGACGCTGTTGCTGTTTTCGCTAGTTAGAAAGACGAGCTCTTTTTTCTTTTTTCTTTCCTCAGATTTCTTAGTGTTTTCGTGCTCACATTAGCCAAAAAAAAAAAGGCAAACAATCAAAAATTTTATATCTATTAGCGTTCAAGAAGAAGAAAAAAACCGCTGAGAAGCAGGAAAGTGAACTGTTCCGAGTTTGGCAGTAAGTGGTGTCGCACGGAGTAAGAAAAATAGTGTTTCGTAGGCCTCACCACTTTTTTGCTTTCTTTTAAAGGGGGAAAAAAGAGGAACTTGTGCTTTTCTTCTATGAAACCTCCCTTTTGAATCATTTGGAGTCTCTTTCTTTTGTTTTTCTTAAGCGTGTTCATCGTCATAAAAAACAAATGTGTGAACTTCTAGTGTGAAAGGCTACAGAAACTCCCGTTTTTCTCTAAATTGCGAGATCAAGTCGTTGAGGTCTACACCGTTGCTTAAGTCGAAGTGAATGTTTCGGCGCTGTCGGCTGACACAACTTTTCCGCCGCTCCCCTCTGCTGCGGGCGGACGACAAGGACGGCGTCTTTGAGCGCTACAGCGAGATCGACAATTCGAACGCGCGGCGCATTAACGGGCTGAAGGCTGCGGGGCTCTTCAACGACGAGTGGGTCGCGACGGAGAAGGTGCACGGCGCCAACTTTGGCATTTACTCCGTCGACCACGGCAAGACGATCCGCTACGCCAAGCGCAGTGGTCTCCTGCCCCCCAACGAGCACTTCTTCGGCTACCACATCCTCATTCCCGACCTGGTCCGCTACGCCCAGAAGGGACGCGAGCTGCTGACACAGCAGTTGTCCGCCTCGCCCAGCAGCGTCATCATCAACGGCGAACTCTTCGGTGGCAAGTACGACCACCCGCGTGTGCCGCAGCGGCGGCAGACGGTGCTGGTGGGTGGCAAGCCGCGCGCCATCGTCGCCGTCCAGAGCGACGCCTTCCCGCAGTACAGCCCCAACCTCCACTTCTACGCCTTCGACATCAAGTACAAACTGACCGACGCGGACGCCGACTACACCACGCTGACCTACGACGAGGCGACGGCCATCTTCGAGGCCATCCCGGGGCTGCTCTACGCCCGGGCAATTCTCCGCGGTCCGCTGAGTAAAGTGGCCGCCTTCGACGTGGAGCACTTCACAACGACGATACCACCGCTGGTGGGCATGGGCGATTACCCGCTGCGGGGGAACTGGGCCGAGGGGCTCGTCGTAAAGCACAGCCGGCGCGGCAAGCCGGGCTTCGACGCCACCGCGCTCACTATCCTCAAGTTCAAGTGCACGGCGTTTCAGGAGATCTCGACGGACAGGCGCCAGGGGCCGCGCGTGGACGAGATGGAGGAGGTGCGGCGGCAGTCCATCCAGGTGTCCGGCGTGCAGTTGCCCGATATGGAGAGCGTGATTCGCGACCCGGAGATGCAGGCAGCCACGCAGCACCTGCTTGACCACGTGTGCGACAACCGCTTGAAGAGTGTGCTGTCCAAGATCGGCACGGACCCGTTTGAGCAGCAGACGATGACGCCGGACGCGCTGGCGACGCTGCTGGCGAAGGACGCGCTGAAGGACTTTTTAAAAGAGGCGGAGCCGAAGATCGTCAACGCGCCACTCCTCATCCGACGCGAGATTGCGCGGTACGTGCTGTTCGAGTCGCGCAAGTACATCGCGAAACAGTGGCGGAGCATCGTCGCTCAGCAGCGGGAGACGGAGGGCTAAAACAGCAGTTGTGTCACTCTTTCCCTCAACGATAAGTGTTGGAGATGAGAATGGTGCTGGAAGTGTCCGAGCACACACGCGAAGTATGTTTTTGCTCGCCCAGCTGCTGCACAGACGTGCACACTTGTGGTCGCATATGCGAAAAAAAAACCAGAAAATTAGAGAAGTGGTTGCCGTTTTCGAGGTGCGAATTGTTTTCCTTTCTCCCCTTTTACCACAGCACAATCCGTCGGGGTTTTCACATCTACAGAAAAAGTATGTTTATCGTAAGCGTTTTTTAAAGCGGAGGCTGGGGCATATGGGAAGCATTCAATAATCTTTTTCTCATTAAGGAAAGAGCAGCAGTGGAGCGCAAGCTTGGGGCAATTTACTTGCTATTGTGAATTTGTATGTCCAACTTATTTTGCTGCTTTCGGATGGAAATCAAAAGATTTTTTTGCTCTCTCTTTTGTTTCGGAAAAGCTACAAAACTCCAATTGTTTTTCTCTTTTCCCCTCCCTCTTTCTTTCTCTTTTTTTTTTTTGTAGAATAAAGAGTCTCTCATTGAGGCTTTGTTGAGGCACCTAGTGCGTGCGTGTATGTGCATCGGGTTAGAAGAAGCTACCAATTCTTCATCAACGCTTTGAATAAAGTGCTGAGGAACTCGCTTTTTTTCTCACCTTTTTTTTTTCACTGTCACAGATTTTGTAAACTCCGTTTATTCGTATTTTCGTCTCTTGTTTTTCTCTGTTCACATTAATCATTTCAGTATAGATTTGTTGTCGACACCTCTACATTTTTATTTCCAATCGACTTCGCAGGCGCAAACTATCAATTCGACCGAAAGCGGGCAACTCTCAAGGCGCGCTGGTGCGAGTTCACGTGATACGGATCTCCTTTTTTTTTGTTTTTCTTTCACTCCATTTCGACTGCTTGCGGTCGTGAGGAGTGCATCGATTAGGTTGCGGCAGCCACTCCGTATGCGGGCACTGCAGCGGCTGTGCGGCGGCTCCGTTGCCGCGGCGTCTCGCGTCTCCCTCCGCCGTGTGGCGCAGGAAGCGCAGAGGCCTGTGTCGCGCAGCGCCGTCGTTGCGCGGTGGTCCGGCACCCCGCTCACGCAAAAGGACACGGCGGCTGCCCACCAGAGCATCGTGGGCAAAGGGATGAGTTTTGCCTCTGGGCTGCTGCGCGACAGCACCCCGTCGTCGCGCACGACGGCCACGAACGCGACGAGCGATTTGACCGTCGGCGACGTGCCGTGGGACCTGTGCGAGCGCATGGACTTTTACGTGCAGTACAACGTGCCGTCCAGCTGGCAGGTGTCGGAGCTGCTGCGCGACAACAGTATTGCCATCCAGTGCAGCCCTGCGCCATCCTCCAGCGGCGAGGCGGGCAACTCCACCGTGCATGGCATCTCGCTCAACTGCTTTGCCTACAAGCAGCGCGTGAAGCAGCCGGACAGCAGCAAGCTTCTTCATGTCTTTCTGAAGCGCTTTAATGCCTCGGTCAACAACTCGCTCGAGGTGGTCGCCGAGGGCCAGCCGCCTGCCCCGGCGACAGAGGTGAAGCTCCCAACGAAGGAGGAGGAGGGCGGTGCCTCGCGCGGTGCGGGCCCGCTGCTCGTGGGCGACGGCGGCGCAATGACGTGCCAGAACCTGGCGAAGCAGCTGAACAGCGCCGTGGCTGAAATTTCCTTCACGCCGGCGCCGGGGCAGTCTCTCGCGCACGGGCTGTGCCGCGCCTTCTACAACACGAACGGACGCTTCCACTACGTCATCATCGTTGCCGTGCCGGAGGAGGAGTACAGCACCTCGCTCGACCTGATCGTGCACGCGCTGGCGTCGGTGGTGGAGAGCCGCGTGGAGGCCGCCGCAAAGCGAACGTGAGGGCGTGCGTGTGCGTGTGTGTGTGTGTGTGTGTGTGTGTGTGTGTGTGTGTGTGTGTGTGTGTATGGGATAAAGGGGGGAAGAAGGCATACAAAAGCAAGGGGCGTTGTCTCCGACTTACGTGTGTTTCTCATCTGCTCCTTTTTCACGACTGATCTTCACAGTGTAATTTAGCTATTGTTGTCGATTTCTTTTTTTGGGAAGGTGTCGTGGCTGTTTGCGTCTACAACTCTTTCATTTAAGGGAACACAGAGACGGAATGAGCGGCGGGTGTAAGAAGATGAAAAGAGAAGGGGGAGGGGTTGCCGGTATTTGAGTCCTAAGCTGCAAGCTGTGTAGCTTCCTTGTGAATTAGCTACCTTGGCGACCACATCTTCTCTCGTACCCCACCAAACCGATTGGTTTGAGATTGCGATGTTCGATCTGCCTATTTACCTCCCCCTCTCTTCGTGTTTCGGGTTGTGTGTTTGGATTTAATGAGCGCTGCTTCGTTGGTGTTTCCGCGGCTAACTCTGCGTCTGCCCAGGCTCTCGCAATACTTTGATGAGAAGTCCTTCCTTCTGTTTTTGTTTTGTGCATGAAGGAACTGAACCGTTGAAGGCACGCAGTGGCACGCCGCGTTTTGTTTTCTCTTTTTTTCTCCATACTCTATAATCAAAGTTTGAGCCAAAAGACTCTGTGCTGCCAGTCGTAAGACAAGAGCTTTAGGATCGTTGAAGTGTTGCTTCAAGGAGGGGAGAAAATAGCATCACGAAGTGCTTTCTCGCTAAAAGACCCGCATTTTTGGTGAGAAGGCTTGTAATTTGTTCAGCGCGCTCAGTCCATAGCACGGTTTACTGCGCTGACCGCACATTGCGCGTTTTAAAATAACCACTTTGGCAACTCTCGCAGACTATTTTAAAGGGCAACAACAGCCACCTTGCGTTCCCGAACTTGCAGCGTGCCCACCACCCACTACCTTCTCCTTTCCTTCTTCACCTGCCCTATCTCCTTCTCTGTGCGGCTATTGCATTACTCATTCTTCATGTGCGCCTCATTGCCACCTGCCCCCGTCGTTTTACGCAGGGGAAAACGTAATAAACAAGCTGGACAAACAAAAAAAAGAAAAGTAGCGGGAAAAAAAGTGCGCACAATGTCCGGTCCGTCCTCCGACGCTGAGGAACCACAGCAGACGGTGAGTGCTCCAGCAGGGGGCGTGCAGCTGCAGGAACACAGCAACGCCAACCTCCTCAAGATCGACACCCACGACACGTACTCCACCGTCGGCGCCATCAAGAAGCTCATCGTGAAGGCCCTCCCGGCAGAGCAACGTGAACCACCACCGCAGCCGCTGCTGAAGGGCCTTCTGCGCATCAACAAGAACCCCAAGAACGCGTACGTCTTCCTCGCCTTCGAGTCCGCGGAGGACAGGGCGGCGGCGTCGGCGTTCCTGCAAACGCTCTCGCACCGCGGCCGGCCGTGGGAGGAGGCGAAAGTCACCGCGCGCGACCTCGAGCTGACCCACAAAGGCCAGACAAAGCGCCAGCGCGACGGCGACACCGCAGAGGGCCCGGCAGCGTCGCGGAGCAAGTTGACGCAGTACGAGCACCTCTCGATGGAGGAGCAGCTCGATCGCAAGAAGCGGCACTGCCTGGACGTCATGCGCGCCATCCTGCCCTCCCGCGTTTACGGCTACAACACCGCGCAGGACCGCTTCGTGGGCATCCTGACGAGCCCCGTCACGGAGGGCTACCGCAACCACGTGAACCTGACGTTCGGCTTTAGCGCGGACGGCGCGCCGGCTCTTGGCTTTCTCGAGGGGTCGCTGGTGGACGGCACGGCTGCCATCCTGCCCGCCACGCTGCCGGACAAGAACATCAGCACCATGAACGCGGCCGCCAAGGTGGTGGCGGTGGCGCTGATGGCGGTGTACGCGGAGTTTGCGGACTCGGCCAAGGGCGGGCTGCAGGTGTTTGACAAGGTGAACGCGCGCGGCTTCTGGCGCCGTCTGCAGGTGCGTCACAACATCAAGGCGGAGGTGATGGTGGATGTGGAGATGGACGCTACGGCGACGACAGGCGAGATCTGGTCCGCGGTGCGGCAGCGCCTGGTGGACGTGCTGACGTCCGACACCACCCGCGCTGAGCTGGTGGCGGTGACCGGGCTGCCCAAGGCCGCCGTGGTGAGTGTGCAGTGCCACAGCCACACGGGCATCAGCTCGCTGCCCTTCGACGCCGCCCGCGAGGTGCTGTACGGCACCGCCACCCTGACAGAGACGCTGGCGGGGCTGCAGTACGAGCTGAGCCCCACCGCCTTCTTCCAGGTGAACACGCCGGGGATGGAGACGATGCTGCGCAAGGTGACGGAGGTCGCAGAGCTCAACGCCGGGACGACGCTGCTGGACCTGTGCAGCGGCACCGGCACCATCGGACTGACCCTCGCCAAGCACGTCAAGAAGGTGATCGGGATTGAGCTGGTCGAGTCGGCTGTCGACAACGCCCGGCGCAACGCCGAGCGGAACGGCATCGTCAACGCGCACTTCCACTGCGGCCGCGTCGAGCATCTGCTCCCCACCGTCATCAACGCGCTGTCCGCCGAGGACCGCAAGGACATCGTCGCCATCCTCGATCCGCCGCGCGCGGGCGTGAACAGCACGGTGCTGAAGTGGATCCGCGGGACGGAGACGATCCGGCGGGTGGTGTACATCTCGTGCGAGCAGAAGGCGCTGGAGCGGGACTGCCCGGGGCTGACGAAGCCCGGCACGAAGGCGTACCGCGGCACTCCGTTTGAGGTGACAGCCGGCTTTGCCGTGGACCTCTTTCCCCACACGCACCACGTCGAGATGGTCGCTGTGCTGACGCGCCGTCCAGACGAGGCAACTGCGGAGGCGCCAGACAACGAGGCGGAGTCCGCGTCCGCAACGGAAGCCGCACCCTCCACCGAAGAGCCTGCCGAGCCTTCACCATGCGAGTAGGGTAGGGGAGCGAGACGTGTATGTGTATGCGTGTGTGTGTGCCCGCGAATGAGGGTATCTCACTCTCTCTCTCATTCTCGAATCTCCAAGTGTAAAGCTGGTATGTTTCGTAATGCGTTTAATATGCGACCCTACTATTTGTGTTGGTTTCGTTTGTCTAAGTCGCTAAAACTAAAAACAAAGGAAACAACAGTTTTAAAAGTTTAGGCAAGTGATTTTGCGGTGAAGACAATTTTTCTCGTAGATGTATCATTGCTACCTCGTTGTGTCATTTCCTCGGCAAACTCTACGGCGTCATGCATGGGTGTGAGTGTTTGTCGCGAAAAATACTCTTCAGCATGTCAACTCTGAACGCAGGAATGTAATCAGTTTCTAAGAGACACTAGGCACATGACCCGCGTGTCTTTGCTTGGACGAACGCAGAGGTCAACATGAACGAGTACGAAAAAAAAACTTTTTGCGTTTCCTCCTTTTCTTCCTTTCTCGTCTTTGTGCATTCTATTGACGTTTCGGCGCGTCATCAAACCCCGCGTACATCTTGTGACATTTCCTCTCTTACACACACAAACTGTCGCTCAAACAGCACCACACGGTTCTCTCTACCTTTCATTTTTCCGTCCTTTTCCTACTTAAACACTTTAGTCTTAATCTCCCTAATTTCTCCCTAAAAAAAAAGTTTTCCTTTTTGCAATGTCCGCTGCTCCTGGTCGCAACTGGGCTTCCATGCTCAAGGAGAAGAAGTCCGTGGCCCCGAAGCCCGTCGTGAAGGCGCCAACGCAGGAGCCCGCCAAGCCGGCAGAGCCGACTCCGGAGGCCGCGCCCGCTGCGGCGGCGGCGGCGGTGCCGGAGCTGGCGCCGATCGCGCCGCCGGTCTCCATCACGGAGCCGTCGCAGGACGTCACCTCGCCGACGCAGCCGCTGCTGGAGTCGGTCATGTCCACCGTGTCCGTCGCCACGCCTGTCGCGGTCGCGGCCCCTGGCCCGGTGTGGGTGACGATGGGGCCGGTGCAGGTGCCGGAGGCGCTGTCGAAGCTCGTGCAGCCGGCCGAGTTCCGCTTCGCCGGATCCGCTGCGCCACGCCAGCCAGCCGCCGCTGCCCCGCAGCCCGTTGCGGCGCACCCTCCCGCGCCCGCGACGCCGCCGGCGCCGATTGCGGTGGCCCCGACGGTGACGTCGTCGTCGGAGATTCGCGCGCATTCGCAGTGGACGGCGCCGCAGCCGGTGTACAACCCGCCGGTGAACTACTTCGTGCCGCAGCAGAGCGGACCGCGGCCGTACGGTGGGGAGCTGGGCAGCGTGCCGCGCTACTACAACGCGGAGCGGCACTTCACCGTGGAGCAGCAGCATCACGCCCAGCCGTACCACCCGACCTACCAGACCCCGTACTACAGCCGCGGCGGCTACGGCGGTGCGGCGTACAACCCGTACGACAACGTGTACCCGAGCTACTACCCTGGCCAGGGGGCGCCGTACATGGGCGGTCGCCTGCAGGCGCAGCAGCCCTACTACCCTCCCCGCAACTACCAGCAGCAGCAGCAGTACCAGCAGTACCAGTGAGGGAAAAAAGTGGCTTCGTTGCCATACCTCTGGTCCAAAAAGTATTTGAAAAGAAAAAAAAAAAGAACTGGAAAATATCGGGATCATTTGTTTGTGACTGCCTGCGCCTAACATTTTTAGTGGAGTGAATGGAAAAAAATAGTTTTGCGTTCGTGTGTACGTGCACCTAGCTGATTACCGTCTTGTTTATCTTTGGACTTGATTATCTAATGTTTAACCGTAAGTATTGTGACGCTAATTGAGTAAGATAAAACTGCAAATGTAAATGGAAGACGCAGCAAATACGTTTTAAGCGCTCGCGTTTTTTTTTTTTCATGATTGACATTACGCAAGATGCTGCAATGCGACTTTGCTATTTCCACGAAGCATCGTCAGCGTGTTTCTTCAGTTCGCAAAGAGAATATGCCTTTTGCGTCGCTGTAGTGCGTTCGTTCTGTTGGTGCTGCGATACGAGCTCTTGAAAATTTAAAAAAGTGTTTTCCATTTTTGACAAAAAATTAGCCGTTGTACGTAGCGGCACACTTTTGCGTATCGACCGTGTGAGGTGTTTCCTTCGATCCCCATCCTATCTCCTTCTGTTTCCTTTTTTTTCTTCCGCCCACCTTTGTTTTTTGATCACTACAACATGGCCGCACTATAGCTCCTTTTATACAATTAAGAAAAATCACCACTGTCACTATACGTCTTATTACTACACACCATTCCTTAAGACAAAACAAAAAAAAAGTAGCACAAACCGTTGTCTCTATCGTTTCCCTCTCTTCCCCCTTCTTTCTCTCCTTTCAATCCGTCACAATGTCCTCCGCTGATGATATGTTTAATGAGGCGGACAAGAAGACCAAAAAGACCTTCTTCAAGGACTTTGAGGGTGCGTACGACCTCTTCCTCAAGGCGGCGGCACGGTACAAGCTGGACAAGGATTTCATGCGCGCCGGCGACGCCTACTCCCGCGCTGGTGACTGCTCCGTCCGCCTGAAGGACAATATCAGCGCTGGTTCGGCCTTCGCGGATGCCGCCAGTGCGTACAAAAAGGTGGACCCCGCGAAGGCGAAGGCGATGCTGGACATGGCGGTGCGCATGCAAATTGAAAACAATCGACTCGGCAACGCGGCACGGCTGCTGCTGGAGTTTGCGAGCTCGCTGGAGGAGCAGGGATCCGGCATGGAGGCGATCCCGTTTTACGAGCAGGCGATGCGCTACTTCGACGCCGAGGACCAGAAGGCGCAGTCGCAGAAGTGCATGCTGGCCATGGCGAAGATCTACGGCGAGAACGACAACTTTGACAAGTCGCTCATGTACTACGAGCGCGTGGCGAACAACATGCTCGGCGGTCCGCTGAAGTTCCAGGCGCAGGACTACTTCCTGCGTGCGATGCTGTGCCGCTTCGCCATGGTCACCAACGACAACCGTTTCGAGGGCAGCGAGGAGTGCCGCGATGCGCTGCAGCAGTACCTGTCCTCCGACATCTACCTCAAGAACACCCGCGAGGCGGAGTTCCTGCAGCTGATCCTGGACGCCGTTACGGACAACGATCTGGAGAAGTTCGAGCTGGGCGTGTCGCTGCTGCAGGATATTCGCAAGCTGGACGACTGGAAGACGCACGTGCTGCTGGTGGTGAAGCACAACATGGAGAGCCTGGCGTAGAAGAAAAGATACTGTCACAACAGCTAACCCCCCGTTGAACTCCTCCACCATGCGAGCTTTTATCATGGTTACATGTTGCAGATGTCACTTGAATAGTTTGCGCGCCGAACTTATTTTTTGGTGTTTTATTCGCAGTACCTTGCGTTTATTGCTACGGTTTGCTCTCTATCTCCCACTTACCCCTGCGTTTTTTCCCTTTCCTTTTTGTTTCCTTTGCCATTTCATTTCTTTTGCTTGTGCTTGCTGTATCCTTTTTTAAAAATTGGGTTTTAAAGTTATTGCATTTTTAAATGCATTTGCTGGCGCGGAGGACGAGTGCGTTTCTCCACCATTTTGGCCACACCATCAACACACACTCCCAAGGTTTATCTTCCTCTTTTTATGGCCGCGAAAAGACGAGTCCGTGTGGAATAAACCTATTGTATAGGTTAGTGCGGGTGGGATGGGGTCTCCTCTGTTTGTCGCCTTGTGATGGCAAAGCGAGTCTTCGCAGTAAGCATGTCTGCGCTTATGCCTACGCGAAACCATGTAAGATGATGATGATGCGCTAAAAAAAAAAATGAGCTGTTAAACACTTAGTTTCACGCTAAAAAAGCACTCTTGTGTCAAATGATGAGCTTTTTTATTTAAGCAATGAAGCAATTCACCCAAACAACTCTCCACCTTTGTTCCACTTTTTCTTAGCTTCTATCAGCACAGCTTCTTTTTTTTTCCTCTGCTTGCGTTGCTATTACGCTGCAGTGAAGCGTGGTGGCCGCAGCACACACACACACATACACAACACACGAGCACAAGCACATTGACATCCAGATGCGTGGCGCACGGCGCCTTCGAGAACTACATTAAAAAGACCAAAAGTCAAACGTGTCACCTTTGTTAGCGAAGGAACACACATCCTCTTTTTGAAATGGCGTCTGCGTTCCGCGGTTGCGTTGCGGTGGTGCACGGCGGTGCCCGCAACACTCTGCACACCTCAGCTGAAGTGGACGCTGTCGTTGTGGCCGCCGAGCAGCTCGCGGCTGTCCACTACAAACACTTTGACTCCCCGTGGGACGTCCCAAAGCTGATCTGCGCCGTACTTCGCGCACAGCTCAACGCACGCATGACCGCAGCGGAGCGCGACGCCGAGTCTACGCTGGTCAGCCTGCTTCACTTGTTGGTGCTGGGGTGGCGTCTGTGCCCACTGCTGTCCCTCCCCCTGCCGTCATCGTCCGCTGGCCCCATCGAGTGCATCTTCTCTTTTACGGAGCGAGAGTTGGACCGGGTGGCTGATGAGCTGGAAGCTCTGCAAGACGTTCGCCTGCCCAACGTGTCCGCGCAGGGGAGCGCTTCGCAAGCAGCCGCCGTGGAGTCAGCTCGTCGCGCGCTCTCTATTCTGATGTCGCTTCTCGCCTATTGGCATGTGCTGGCAGCAGAAACGAGCGCTTCCAGCAGCAGCAGCGGCTTCCATCGCGTGTCAGAGATGGTGTGGCGATGTGTGCAGCGCTGGACTAACTCGCAACTCGGCAACGGGGCTCGCGCAGTGGCGGTCACGACGTGGATGCGGACGGTGCTGCGGCGTGCACTGGCAGCGAGCACGACAACGGACAGCGCAGCTCTGCTGGACACCGTCTGCTGGCTCTCGCAGATGTTTTCGTCCAGCACCTCCTCATCATCATCATCGCCAGCACTTTCGCGTACGCCAGTGTGCGTGCCGAGCAACGATGCCCTCAATGTGTGCTGGACGCAGCTGCACGTTCGAGTCGCTCAGCACGTCGCCGCACAGCTGCACGGCATTCAAGCACAGTTAAAGGTGCGCTGGTCGGAAAAGGTTGTGCCGGTGCTGACGCGTGCCGTAGCCCGTGAGCCGCCTCTGCTATCTGGGTGTGCGCTGCAGCCTTTCGATTTTGGTGATTCCCTCCCTCTGTCCCTCGAGGCCCTGCAGGCTGAGGCGTGCTACATCTCTGCTGCTTCGGGTGCCCAGACAGGAAACCACGCGGAGGAGGCTTCGCCGCTGGAGGCTGTTAAGCGCGCTGTGGACACTCTTCTGCGGCTCACCGAGCTGCAGCAGAACGTCGAGGCGGCGGGGCTGCGCATGGCTCCCTTCATTACACCGCATTCCTACACGACGTTTGTGCGGCCGGTGGTGGCGGTGTGTCTGCGGTGGGGACTCGTCAGCGCAGCAGCGGCCCTGCTGGACGCGGCAGGGGAGGGGCTCGACGCCCACGGCAAGGCGTGGCAGGCAAGACTGCGCCGTGTGACGGAGAGGGATGTGTCCGCAGTAAAAGCAGGCGATGCCGCCATGGAATCTCCTCTTATCTCGTCGGAGGAACACGATGAAGGGACGGCGACGAAGGTGGAGTGGCCAGGCGGCCCTTACGCTGAGTACCTGCGCCACCCCGACTTCTCGACCCGTCTTCCGTCGGTCTCGCAGGCGCTTAGTGCGATGACGCACGGCGCCGACGTCGCCGCTCTCCGTGTTGTCTGCGATGCTCTTCTGCGCTGCCCCTCATCGTGGAGCGCCGCCGTGTTCGCGGACCCCTTCGTCGCTTTCTTTGTGCTGCACGGACTGTCAACGCTGTGCACGGCGCTGATGGATGCCGGCGATATCCCCTTAGCGCGCTTTTACGTGGCACTGCTCGCTCAGCTCCTCACCCGTTCCCTGTGCCCGACGATGCTGCACGTGTGGCTCGTGCAGCTGCAGCGTCTGGCACAGATTATGTCTGCCCACGATCTTTCTGACCTGGACTATTCGGTGCCAAGCAGCTCCCATGGGAAGGCGGTGCTGGCGTGGCGGGAAGTGGCGCAGTGTTTAGAAATGCCGGCCGCTCACACCACGCCGTACGTCGTCGGGCAGGCAATGGAGCTTCGACAGAAGTATCATCATCAGCTGCGTGCTGCCTCAGTAAAAGAGTTGCCATCGCCCCTGTGCCCCACCGCCGCTGCTCCCAGCGGTGCCAAGGTGTGCTGCGACGCTGTCGAAGTCTTCTACACACCGGACCACGGCGGCACGCTACGAGTCTCCGTCAGCCGTCTCTACCGTGGGAACAAAAGCGTCTCCGCCGCCTCGTCCTTCACCGCGCGTTGTCGCTTTAAAGGGGAGATGCTGCGCGGCTGCGCTGCCGACATGACGGAGATCATCGACCGCAATCGCACGCAGCTGCTGCACGGCAGCGGTGGCGGCGGTTGTGGTGGAGGTGAAGGGGAGGGTGAGACGGCGGCGGTGGAGAAGGCGATGTGCGCAGACAGCCAGGGAGTCTCCGCCTGCACTCCCACCAGCGCACCAACTCTGTATGCGTCCTCACCCCCTCCACAGGCGAGAACGTCGTGCTCGGGTGTTAGCGGTGCTGTGAAGTCCACGTGTGAAGGATCTACATTGGCAGAGGAACGGCATCGCCGCAAGGAGGCGTGGTGGCAGGCGCGCTTCGATCTCGACCATCGAATCAGCAGTGTCGTCGACACCCTCCAGGAAACGCTAGGCGCGGTGCGCGTGCTGTTCGCTGGTCAGCTGAGCGACGACCTCACATCACGACTTGCCGCCGTCGCCGCCGACTTCGCCTCTGCGTGTGTGCGCCTGCGCCAGGGGCAGCCGTGTCCGCCCTTTAGAGCCCTTCAGCGAGCGGCGCTGCTGGTGCTGGTGGGAGGGCCTTATCTCTGGTCGATCGCTGACGAAGGGCGGTCGGCGCAGCCCACGTGCCTCTACGGCCCGACGTGCTCGGAGAAGTGTCTGGCGTGTACCGCCACACTGCAGCGCGCACGCCGCACGCTGCTGAGTGCGCTCGTCGAGGTAGGTCAGAGCGGTACCTGCGGTGGTGATGACACCTTCCATGACAGGGGCACGAGCGCTTCGAGAACGTCCAGCGAGCTGGAGCGGAGCCATCACGACGAGGCGTGGGTGGAGCTGCTGATGGACCCGTCGCTCACGGCTGCCGTGGAGCAGGCGACCACTGCGGCTTTGGCAGCGTTCTTTGAGGCTCCCAGGGGAAGCGAAGACGACAACGAGAAGAACAATGAACATCAGCATCGTGATCTACTGCTTCTCCCGCGCACACACACGTACATCATCCTCGGTAGCGAGCTGCACACGCTGCCGTGGGAGGGCATTGACGTCTGCCAGGGCCGCAGCACGTCGCGCGTGCCGTCGCTTGCTTTTCTGCAACGTGCACTGAGCACGCTGACACTGCAGACTCGTGCAGTGTCGGTGCAGCGCACATTTGTGTTCCGCGACTGCGACGGTCAGCACAATCCTTCTGCGCTGACGCAACTGCTGGCGCAGCACCCCACGTGGGAGGTCGAGTACGGCGACACGCTCTGCGCAGCAGCGGCAACCATGCGCGCCGGTGGGTCGCAGACGTCGGAGCTGCTGGTGCGCCTCACCAGGCCGCCCTCCTCCCCAGCGCGCATCGACACGTACGTCTATTCAGGCCACAAAGGTGGTGAGCAGCTGATCTCTCGCAGTGCCCTGTACGAGTGGGTGCCGCGCACCTCGTCGGCTGCCGCGTCCCTGGTGCTTCTGATGGGGTGCAGCTCTGCCCGCATGCACGGCAGCAGCCTCTACGAGAGCTTTGGTTTGCCGTTTGCCTACCTCAGCGCGGGACTCACGTGCGTGGTCGGGTGCCTGTGGGACGTGACGGACGGCGACATTGATCGCGTCACCAGTCGCCTGATCGCCGCCGCAGCAGCCGCCGCAGCCCCCGCGCTGGCCGAGCCGATGACGGTGGGGGAGTGCGTGGCGGTGGCGCGGCGGGCGTGCCGACTGCGGTGTCTCACCGGCCTGTCAACGGTGTTGTACGGCTTGAACCTCCCCATCCGCAAGTGCGACGGAGGGAGGTAAGAAGCAGCGCGGCTCTTGCGCTGACAACAAGCGCAATACACTTTTAGTTTACTCTTTTTTTTTTACGTTTTACTTGTTCCCTTAGAAACTCCGCTAGATTCATGTTTTTTTTTTTTTTTCAACATCACGTTTACAAATTTTAAGAAAAGTTAAAGTGAAGTCGTGCACTTGCTATATCTCTGTCTTTTCTCGTTGCTCCGCTGACGTATAATAGCGCGGTATCCAGGTTGTGTGAATGAGCTTTCTTCACTCTGTTTTCTCTCACCCTCTTCTCAACTCCTTCTTCCTTGTTTTTTTATCGTATAAGTTTTCTGTTTTGTCATTCACCGTAATCCGTCTGAGTGCCATTTTCAGATCTTGATAAATCTTCGCATTCTCTGGCGCGCGCTCTTTCTCTCACACACAAACAATCATATTAGTACACGTTGCAGCACTCACTTTGTTGCCGTCAACGAAAAAAAAAAATGGCTTTTAAGAACAAGGGCAAGGGGAAGAAGCGCTCGCGCTCTGCGTCGTCGTCGTCGGAGGCCCGCGCCAAGCCGGAGGAGGTGCAGCCGGTCAGCGCCGAGGTCAACGATGTCGAGGGCGCCGCGGAGGTGCTCGAAAACCGCGAGGAGGAGATGGTCGGCACCATCCACGTGCAGCGTGCGCAGACGGCGAAGAAGATGACGAACCGGCAGAAGATGCTCGTGTTAGGTGCGCGCAACATGGGCAGCAAGGACCGTCACCTTCTTCTCGACCTGCGTGGCCTCATGCCGCACTCCCGCGAGCACCCGAAGCTCGGCCGCTCGAACACGCTCGGCGACGACCTCATTGAGCTGTGCAGCCTGCACCAGTGCAACAGCGTGATGTTTGTCGAGCCGCACCGCAACGATGTGAGCTACATGTGGATCGGCCAGGCACCAAGCGGGCCGAGCATCAAGATGCAGGTGAACAACATCCACACGGCGGATGAGATTCGCATGGCGGGCAACTGCCTCAAGTACAGCCGCCCGCTGCTGCACTTCGACCGCGACTTCGAGCTGCAGCCGCACCTGCGCGTGGCGAAGTCGCTGCTGCACATGGCCTTCAACACGCCGCGCTACCACCCCAAGTCGAAGCCTTTCATCGACCGCATTATGTCCTTTCTCTGGCTCGACAACCACATCTGGGTGCGCAACTACCAGATCGTGCCGACGAGCCCGCCGACGCTGATGGAGATTGGCCCGCGCTTCACCCTCGAGCCGGTGGCCATCTTCAACGGCTGCTGCAAGGGCAGCGTGCTGTGGAAGAGCGCGACTGCGAAGCCGCCGACGGAGCAGCGCCGCGACCGCAAGCTGCGCCGCCTCGAGAAGCAGGCTGCCAACGAGGTGATCAAGGATAAGTCGGAGAAGCACCGCGCACTGCACCCCGCACCGAGCGCCGACCCGCTCGATCTCGTCTTCCGCGACTAGACGGAGAGAAGAGAGGACACTGGCAAAAGAAAAAGATTATGAGAGGTGTCACGGGAGGTTGAGCTGCCGCTTTTGCTTTGTTGTGTCACTACCCGCTCGCGTCCCTGACGGACGCTCTGTGCCGTGCAGGAAGGCAGCCTCCGTATCACCCCGAGCGGCGTTTGTGATTTACGCTCTACAGATTTCGACCATTTCTCATTTTTTCTTCTTTTTTTTTTGTCCGTGGGTGTGTGTTTGCACAGTTGGCTTTTGTTCGGTGGAGTTGATTTTTTGTCGATTAAACGTAATTCTTCGTTTCTCACGTGCTGTCAAGCTCAACGTTGCGCTGACAAGTGTTTGCTGTTGCTGTTGTGGCGTTGACGTGGTGATTCTCACCGGCAACAAAAAGAGGTCTTTTTTTTCTCATCGGGAAGCAACACTCCGACGACCTTATCGCGTAGCGTTGAGCTCTTGTTCAGCACATTTAATCTATAAACGATATGCTTCGCTAATAAGCATTAAACAGATTAAAAGAAAGAAGTAACGGGACGCGGAGAGAAAAAAAAACGGAGACTTATTTTTGGCATACCGTCACAACAAAGATCATTTGGGAACGCCGTGTGCACCGCAACTTGCATTTCGTGTTTTGAAAGAGGCTAGGAAAGATAAAAAGCGGCTTTTACTTTTTTTCCTTTTGCCCTCAAGCTGTACACCAACTTCGCGGAGCTGTAGGCAGCCTCTTTGTAGTGTCTGAAGACTGGCTTTTCATGAGAATACATAAGAACGCGATGTTGAAAAAGCAAGAGTTAAACTAAGTACTCAAGAGAAAAGCAAGTTTGTGGTTTTTTTTTTTAACACTTCTGTATTTACTCGTCTGTGCACTTTCCACCTTTGCCTCGACCTCATCACAACTATTGCACTGCGTTTGTGTCATGATGCCATTCCTTTTTCCTTTTCCATTCTTCTTGGAAACACACGCACATTCATACGCAGCGTCGCCGATACTCTGACGTGGCATCCCCATTGTGTGTGTGTCTTTCTGCAGTGGAAAAACAAAACCATTCATTGACCTCAGAAGTCGAGGTTAGAAATTCGCCTCGACAGAGAAGCGATCCTTTCCAGGACTGATTATAAAGATATCTGGAAGAAACTGTGGAGAGCAGCATCACGATAAACCTATCAACACGCATATAAAAAAAAAAACTTTTTTTCTCATAATTTCCTGTAGATTTTTGGATCTTTTCCTCTTTGCTGTTTTCACTCCTATTCACGTCACGTTGGTTGTTTAGACAAATACTTTGCACGGAGGCCGAAGCCTTTTTCATTTTTTTCTCTGTTCTGGTCCCCTCCTCCACTGCGTCATGCAGCTTGTCAGCGACCTCCAGCAGCGACCCAAGAAGGGCCGTTTAAAGGTTGAAAAGAGCATCGTCTCCTTCTACGACCTCTGCTCCGTGGTGCAGTTCACCACCTTCCTCATCCACACCGTCACGACGATGATTGGTGCCAACCGCACCTTCCGACACTTCATTATTGTCGAGAACGACTTCGAGCTGGCGCCGGCGCTGGTGTACAAGACGCGCGACTGCAGCTACCACACCACCCGCTCCATCTACGCCTTTCAGCAGGTCAACATGACGTTCACGGCCAACTCCGTCAACGACGTTTTTGTGGACCAGGCGGTGCAGATGCGCCTCGCCATCTTCATCTGCGCCGTCACATTCGTGGTAGGCGGCTTCAACCGAATGTTGGTCGAGGCGAACTTTTTTGTTTTCAAGTACCGCAACTTTTACATCTGGAAGGATATCATCTCCGCCACGGAGTTGATCCTGCTGGCCTACGTGGCGCAGATCGCAGCCGCCATCGACCCCCCAAAGCACCTGCTGCGCGACTACCTGCGCTACTGCGGTGTCGATGGCAACGCCTACCTGCCCTTCATCAGCACAATCAACCTGTGGGTCTTCATGGCCGTCGGCTACTTTACCTACGCGGTGGGGCTGTGCATCTACCTGAACAACACCCTTCCCAAGTACGGCATCATGACGCCGCAGGAGATCGAGGAGTACAAGGCGTGGCTGCGGGCACGGCGGCTGGAGCAGGAGCAGTCGCGCCTGTTGATCGAGGAGGCCCGCAAGGCACACGCGCGTCTCCACATGATGAACACGGCGGACTACAGAATGGGTGGCGGCGTGCCGGTGGCGCCCATTACGATGATGCCGAGCTACCCCATGCCGATGATGCCCGGCAATCCAAACCAGATGGCCTACCCGCCCGCACCCTACCCGTACCCCTATCCGATGTATCCAATGTACCCACAGGGCTTTGTGCCGCCACCTAACGCCGCCGCCGCCGCCGCGATGCCGGGTGACCCTCGCCTACCGCCGCCGCAAATGTTCGGTGCCGGGATGGTGCCGATGCCCGGTGGACCGCCCGGGATGGACCCGATGAGCGGGGCTCCGTACGGTATGATGGGATCACCAGGTGCCATGACGTACGAGCTGCCGCCGAACATGTCTGGAGAGGCGCCGATGCCTGCCGGTGTGGGACCGCAGCCACCCATCAACATGCCCCGGCGGCGCAACGTAGCGAGTGTCAGCCCAAACACCTCCGGCATGTACTCGTAGGCTCCGTGTGCGAAATGAAATTCAAAATACATTTTCTTTCTCTTTCTCTCTTTTGTTAGAATTAGACCGCTCTGACTTATACATTGCTTTTCATATCTTTCTTTTTTTCACTTTTGTGCCTTTGTCGGGCCATTATGATTGTTTTTATTAGATAGTTTGACCAACGTTGAACGACAGACTCCTTGATCCGAATGTTTTTTATTTGAGTGCTTTTCGACTGTCATCGTGTTGCTTTTCTGAGTAAAACAACACAAGTACAAAGGAGAATTGAATGCCGGCACGATGGATACACTTCTTCACTCACTTTCTTCATGGAGTGCGTTGTAAGAAGACGAGGGCAAATCCGTACATTTTTTCCTAGTATTTGCTTTGCCTTGTTTCTTGTTGAATAGTCTGAACGCAGCTTTGCGAATTTCTGTCTTCTCACGCTTAGTCTTATTTGTTTTCCCCATTTTGGGGGACGTCTTGTCTTTCACCTCTTTTTCTTTGCTTATATCTTGCCGTCCATTAGAGGGACTTCCATAAATCTTTCTGATTTCTAAAACAAAGAGCGTCATGCGATGAAAAAAAAAAACGGAAATTGTGCTCTCGCTGTTGAAAAAAAAAAAAAAAACTGTTTCCTAACAAAAAAAACGGTACTGAGGGCTGTAAAAGTACTGAGCGTCGCATCTATTTTTCTCTCCCTCTCTTCAGAGCTTGCACAAACGCAGTTGTGCTGCGGTGTGGTACATTATTCATGACGCATTGTTTTTTTTTTCTTTTCTTTCAGCGAAACAATTTGCTTTGCAGTTAGCCACTTTCTCTAAACCTTCCCGCCCTCCTCACTCTTTCTCTCTTTTTCCTCTGCCTATTTTTTTTATTTTTATACGTCCAATACAACATCTCTGCTTTGTAGAAAAAAGGTTCCTCTTCGCTTAGCGTAGAATCATGTCCGCTGTCCCGCAGTACTACCACGCGCATCAGGTGGATGCCACCATTCAGCACGAGAAGGCGTACCAGCGCCAGACCGCGGTGAATGAGAACATGCACCGCCCGAGCCGCAAGCACGTCAACTCGTCCGGCCACATCCGCTACTCCAAGAAGATCGGTCTCGGCTTCAAGACCCCGGCGAAGGCGCTCAACGGCAAGTACATCGACCGCAAGTGCCCCTTCACGAGCAACGTCGTCATTCGCGGCCGCATCCTGCGCGGCATCGTGCACTCCACCAAGATGAACCGCACCATCGTCATCCGCCGCAACTACCTGCACTTCATCAAGAAGTACCAGCGTTACCAGAAGCGCCACAAGTCGCTCGCGGTGCACTGCAGCCCGGCCTTCGACCCGAAGCACGGTGACGAGGTCGTCATCGGCCAGTGCCGCCCGCTGAGCAAGACGGTGCGCTACAACGTGCTGGAGGTGGTCTCGAAGTCGTCCGCCGACAAGATGGGCAAGAAGTTCGCCAAGAACTAAAAAAAAAACCTCTTGTGCTAGACAACGCGAATAGGAGGGGAGGACACTGCGGGGAGGGAGAGACGGTAGCGTGGTGAGCGGCGGAGGTGCGCGCGGGTGCTGCTGACGGCGGCTTCTGTTGTCAAAGCAACTCCGCGCACTTTGGTCTGTACGCACACGCATACGCCGGCTTTCCCGCCGAACCTTACCTTTTTTGTACTTTTCTTTTTTTTTTACTTCATTTCAAGTTTAACAAAATAAAACAAAGACAGAGAGACAAAAAAGAAAGCTTCGACGGCTACCTTTCTCACTTGCCAACGTAAAAAAAAGTCTGGCGCTTCTACGCGTAGTCACTTCTTGTCAAAGTCGAATGAGAAACGCACAAAAAAGACTGACAAAAACAGATCTGCGGTGCAGTGGAAGAAAGTTTTTTTCCCCCCAGGTTGATTGCTCTGCGATAGCTACCGCTTTGCATCAGTGAAAGCTATTCTTATGAAGCAGCGTCAGATGGTCTTCGCTATGCATCACAAGACATTCTTTTAATCTACAGCTTTCCGCTCTTGTAATCTGCATTCTTTCTGCTCTTCCTCCTCACACCTTTCTATTTACTTGTTTTTTGACACGCCGTTTGCAGCTCATTGTACCGCTTCTACTCCCGCCTTCCTCACAACCAAAATCTCACTAAAAAAATCTAACAAGGACCTTTTCTTTCTTTTTTCTTCTTTTTATATTTAAACTGAAAGTTTGCGTCCACGCAGCTGCACAAGTAAGCATTCGTTTGTAGCTTTTCACTGGGTGCATCTGTCGCTGATCGCTTGTTAATTGCTCTAACCATTTTACTCTCTTTTGTCGGTTTTTATTTTTTCTCGTCGGTGTGTTCGCCTCACCGCCACGCACGCTCGTAAACTAGTTCACAGTTTTTTTCTCTATTTTTTTTTTGAAGTGCACCTTTTTGTGTGTGTGTGTGTGTGCGCCGTTTTCTCTTTTTTTTTCTCACCATTTCTTCTCTTTCCCACACGTCAATCATGTCGGCTGCGGCGACTGTTCCCTTTGCGGGTCAGGTGCGCATGGAGTGGTACCAGTCCCTCGACCAGATCAACTTCACCTTCTACGTGAAGGAGCGCACGGCGGAGGACGTGGTGGTCACCAAGACCGCCACCTCCCTCGAGGTCGTCATCCGCCTCGACAGTAACGGCCGCGAGTACAGCTGCAGCTACGACCCGCTCTTCGCGGAGCTGACGGATGCGGCGCCGGTGGTGTCCATCCGCCCGATGAAGGTTGAGGTCTCGGTGAAGAAGGCGCAGCCGTACCAGTGGCCGACGCTGGAGCGCCCGGGCGGGAGTGCGGATGTCGTGCCGCCACCCGCCAACGTCGCCGTTGCCGCCCCCGCCGCGGCTGTGCAGCCGGCGACGGCGAAGGATCTGAAGTACCCGAACAGCAAGGGCAAAGACTGGAGCGCGGTGAAGCTGGACGACGAGGAGGACGCGAAGCCGGAGGGGGAGGCGGCGCTGAACAAGCTCTTCCAGCAGATCTACGGCGACGGCTCGGATGAGCAGCGCCGCGCCATGATTAAGTCCTTCACGGAGAGCGGCGGCACCGTCCTGTCGACCAACTGGGAGGACGTAAAGAAGAAGAAGGTCGACGCGCAGCCCCCGAAGGGCATGGAGGCGAAGTCCACGAATGAGTAACGATAAAGAAAGACAAGTTGGTGTCGTCAAATGCCTCTTTTTTTTTCATGATGTGTGTGTGTGATGTGGAATTTTTTTTTCTATCTGCACGCATCACTGTAGTGCTGCAGATAATGGTAAGACGGCGTTGACCGTTGAACCATTCCATTTTATCATTTTCTGATTTCTTTTTGTTTCTTTCTGGTGTTGACTACTTCATCCTAATGCTCTCCGCGATAAGAGAACAGTATGAAAAAAAAAAAAAGAGTTTATGGTTGCTACGAAAAGTGAAGTGCTGAGCTTTGGCTGTTTATGCGTTTTGGTCTTGTCGCAAACACTGCTGACAACAGCACCAAATGTCCCTTTTTTTTTTTTTACAAGACCCAAAATTGATTTTTTTAAAGCTCGCTTTCAATAAAAGTGAGAGGAAGTGCGTGGTGAAGTGAGCAACCTTCTACTGCCTCAATCGGAGATGCTCACCTCATTACTCAACGAGTGAGTCGCAAACAAAATACAAGTCTACACCACAATACTATCTACATAACTTTAAAAAAATCCGTCTCTTTCGTCCATCCTCTCTCTTTTTTCTTCATTGTTGATGCAATATTAAAAGTGTGGCAGCAAAGTGTCAGATACATCGCACAAAAAGAAAAAAAAAAGGAATACTTAAGAGAATCGTTTACTATACACAGCTGTTCTCACTCTCCCTTGTCCCTCTTTCACACTGTTCTGAAAAGCACTTTCACCTACGTACGATTTTTCTCCTCTCCAACGTTGTGTTTCGAGAGTACTCACAATTTTAAAAAAAAACCGCCTTTTGCTTTCTTTCCTTTAAAAATTGCACCTGCACTGTTGAGGTGCTCTGGGCTTCACACTTAGTAGAAACATTGCTATCACTTTCACTTCTTTTTTGTCTTCTGTATACTTTGTTCTTTTGTTGCCGCGTGCATTACAAACCTCAACTGCTTTCCTCATCGTATCTGCCCATTATCCTTTACTGTATTTCTGAGAAAAAAAAAAGCGAGATGTCGGACGGCACCGACGCTTCCTCGAGCTCCCCCACGAGCAAAACGTATGAGGCTCTTGTTGCGGAGGTCGAACAGCACCGAGCGACGCAGAGCGAGGACGCGTACGTCGGCTTCTGCGCGCTGCTGTGCCGCACCGGCCGCCTCCGCCCTGGCCAGCTGCGAGCAATGGTCTGGCGGGATGTCGCGTTGGGCTGCGAAAAGGTCGACCCAGTGCCGATGCTGGGCGACGGCATCATTCGACAATATCAGGAGGAGACGCGCTCGCAGGCCACCGGGAGCGCCGCGACGCACAGCCGCGAGAACACGAACATGGAGGAGTCCTTCGACTCCACCGTCAGCCGACCCACGCCGCGCATGGCGGATAACAGCAACACCGCAGAAAAAGAGAAAGGAGCGGACGTCCTGGACGACGCTGAGACGCCGCCGCAGCTGTCCGCGCGCAGCACCGGTGGCGAGTCGACGTGGACGAACACCTCCAGCAACGCGGGAACGTCCGTTCTCGGCTCCCCCGGCTCCCTCACGCGGCGGTCGCGGCACCGCTCCGTTGAACCGTTGCGGCCCTCGCGTGAGGATCCCCTCAACGGCAAGACGCACACGCGGGGCCGCACGTCGCCGCTCGTCGTTGTCCCGCCGCGTCGCCGCGCCGTCTCGCAGCTGTCGCGCCGCGTGAAGGCGGAGTGCACGCGGTACAGCGACCTCATCGCCTCCGACCCCGACGCCGGCAACGCGTCGTCCAGCAACGAGCTGACGGGCAGCATCCTGCGCCCGATGGCGTGGTATCACCTGCCGGAGAACTGCCAGCCCCGCGTCGTGGAGGCGGACATCGAGCGCTCGCTGTGGAAGCTGTACACGAAGTCGGAGGAGCGCATCCAGCACCGCCGCATTCTCGAGAACATGATCCTGCGCATTTTGCTGCACAACCCAGACCGCTTCTACTATCAGGGGTTGCATGAGCTGATGGGCTTCGTCATGTACACGCTGCTCCCCTCACTCGGAAAGGAGGAGGTGGTGTCCGTGTGCAACGGGCTGCTCACCACGCGGTGGCGCCAATTCAGCGCGCGTCGGCTCACCAACTCCGAGGCGATGTTGTACGCCGTGCACGCCATCATCGCCCAGGAGGATCCTCCGTTGGCGGCCGCGCTGGAGTGGTGTGGCGTGGGGCCCGAGTCGCACTACGCCGTGTCGTGGGTGATCACGTGGTACGTGCACAGCGTGGAGAACGTCGAAGTGCTGACGCGCCTCTTCGACTACTTCATCGCGGACGCCACCGGCACCGCCGTGCTGTACTTCACCGCTGCGTTTGTCATCAGTCAGCGGTCGACCATCTTCGAGTGGATCCACGCAGCAAAGGAGGAGATGGGCGTCGACACGGACGCCCCTGAGGCGACGGAGGACGGCATCGTGCTGATGGCCCGCGTCTACGCCCAGCTGTCTCGGCTGCCCGGCAGCGTTCTGCAGTCGATGAACGCGGCTGCCGTGGAGACGCTGATTACGAAGGCGGAGAACTTTGCCACGCTCTACCACCAAGTCGTGGCGGAGGAGGAGGCGAACTTCCTTCGTGGAGATGTCAAGAAGCTCGGCATGCTGTCCAACACGGCCACCCGCAACGCAGCGCTGCGGCTGCTCTGGCACTTTCTGCCACGGGAGTGGCGCAACCCGGCCAAGGCGGAGCGGGTGCGGCGCTTCGTCTTCTGGACGAGCATCATGGTCGCGGCGACGGCGGTGGTGGTCGGCACGGCCGCGGTGGACGCGAAGCAGACCGGCTGGATGCGACATCTCTTCCATTAGAGAACGTCCAAGGAGGGACAGAAAAGGGGGAAAAAAAGAGAAATTACAGATGTGATCAGTTGACAGGCGTGTATTGGCTTGTGCAAAAGGAGAATCGCATGCGTGCGCTTCGCTGCGAAAGACATAGGAGGAGATGTTACGCTTTTGTCAATCAACCTCGTGGTGTCGCCTGCTTCCGTGTTGCAGTTGTTGCCTTCACGTTGCTTTCGTCTGTTTTTGCTCGTTTGCAATCTGCTCTACTTCTCAAACTTTTTCTATATCATTTTTTTTTTCAGATACAATGCTGTGTCGCGGTGAGTGACTGTTTGTTTGTGTGTGAGTGTGTGTGTCAGTTTGGTTATGCGAAGCGTGGAGTCCAGCAAAGACGGCTTTGTAAGTCTTCATCGCGATTGAGACAGGCTTTCACTATTTCATTCTTCATTTTCCTTTTTTTTTTCAAGCTTTTCCATGTTCCCTCCTTATCACCCCTTTGTCCATTTTTACTTTTTCTCTCCTGTTTTCATCTGTAGACGAGCCGCAGGTTTTCTAAAAAACCGTTCCCCGATAGCATTTTTGTTGGCTCAATCAAACCATTTTTAAAACACCGTCTTCCTTTTACTTTTTTGCCGTAGCTGCCCTGCTGGCATCTTCTTCTATCTTCTTTCTTTTTATTGCTGAGTTTAGTTGCCAGAAACAGACACTTTCATGAATGATCTCTCGCTGTACTCAACGCCAAAGCGTTTTCTTTGTCGTTGTTTGCCGCTGTGATTTTCTTTTTGCGTATTGCAAAACGGCGTTTTCTATTTAAAATTACGAAAGCATACAAAAATAGCAATGACGGACGTTTTCAATTTTGGTTTTTTTTCTTTGCTGCTAGACGTATTAATCACTACATCATGTATAGCTGTAGGTGACAGAAAAGAGAGGATGCTAGATTGCTTTTCATGTTTTGCTGCTCATGCGCCGCAAAAACTTAATCAACCCTCTATCCGCATCTGTGGCTTTTGCGGTGTTTGCACTCACGTCAAGTTTCTCCATGACTTCACTTCCTGTTAATAAATGGGAGTGTGACGACGGAGATTTTTGGCAAAATGCAAAGAGAAAGCACAGACTCGAGGGATCATCTGCGCTCAACAAGTCTCCTTTGAACCAGTCATGTGTTAATTGTAATCAGCAACACACACACACACACACAAAAAAAAAAGAAAATTTAACGCAGGTGCGCAGAACAAAGCGACTCCAACGAAGTTGAAAGCAGGGGTGTTCATCTTGCATCGTTTGCAACAGGCGGAAAAACATCCCTTTCTTGATTGTTGACTGACAACGACTTTTTATGCCCGATAAACAAAAGTGGCAGGTTTTCTGCCGGTTAATTTTTATAAAATGGATTTCAAACAAAAGAATCATTTACATTTTTTTTTGTTCTTGTCATCCTTCTCTTCTCACATATTCCTTCTTTTTTGCGATGACCTCGAAGAACGTTTAAAGCGCTTGCACTCGTCGTTGGGACGTGCATGTGCTTCTTCTTCCCCCTCTTTGTTCTTTTCTCACTCTTTGCAATAGCTAATCAGTGACCCACCAACCAATGGCGGGCTACACGGACGCGGTGGTGCTGGAGGCGCCTCACTTCTGGTGGCCTGCGATAGGCGAGCTGTCGTCCTACCCGCTCGACTTGGTGCAGTCGCTGCTTGCTTCCATCTCCGACGCTCCGATGCCGTGGCCCACCACCGTGACCACCTCCGAGAGCGCAGCCGGCGTGCTTCCCTCCATCCGCACCGTGGGCCTGTCGCGGCTGGGACGCAGCATCTGCCTGACGGCGGCGTGGGCGGAGAAGGAGGAGGGCGACACACACGCCTTTCTCAAAGTCTGGAGTCCGCTCTCCGCTGATGTCGTGTACCTTCCGGTGAGCACCTGCCTTGGACGTGGCAGCCACAGCACCAGCAGCGGGCACGGCGTGGACGACCTGACGTCGCTGGATGTGCAGCAGCTGGTGCGAGAAGACCGGCTGCGACTCACCCACCGCACGCTCCCGGCCAGCTTTCGCCCATCGTCGTCCTCCTCACAGAAGGTATTTGAGCGCTGTCGCAGGCGTGCGCAGCGGCACCCCGCCTACGCACTGCTCCATCGGCCGCTGATGCAGGCGCACACGGCTGCTCTCAAACACCTCCAGAAGCTGGCTGTGCAGCTCACTAGCGATGCGGGTGTGTCGCACTCCCCCTGCTCTTCGTCCACCTCGCTTCTCTTCACTGGGGACACCGCCAGTCAGCGCCACCTCCTGCAGCTCCTCCAGATCACAACGCCGCCTCTCGTCGCAGTGGGAGCGGAGCACGTTGGGGCGCTGCTGGTACGGCGGCTGAACTTCGCAGAGGTGCTGACGCTAACGGAGCACGAAGCCCTCGAGACCATCGAGGTGCTTCTGAGAGTCCCGCCCACAAGCTCTGCCTCCAATGCAGCGCTTCCACCAGGCGCCGTGCGACTGGTGCCGTGTTTGCTGCTGATCCTCGAAGGTCTGCACTTGCTGGAGGCCCAGGCAAACGCTCTTGTTGCCGGGGTGACCCATCAGCTCTGCATGGGCCTCGAGGAGCTGCAGACGAGCACGACGGCCGCCACCGTCATTTGGGCCTTCGCCGAGGACGTCACGGCGCTGCCGGTGGCGCTGCGGTCGCGCGTGGGCCAGCAGCACGTGCGGCTCACCACCGCCACAGCGGGTGACCGGGCAGCGTACTTTGCGCAGCGCGTGCGTGCTGTGCACGATACCGGGATGGTGTTCCCCTCCTCGCCGAGCTGGTCTCTGGTGTGTGCTGCGTTGGCGGAGGAGACGGCGCACTGGACGGTGGACCGTCTGGTGCGGCTGCGAGACGCGGAGCTGTTGACGATGTGCCGCCCGCACACCTCCACCGCGAACGCTGCTGTCGCCTCACCCCTACCACCACCGTCGCTGCCGCAGGACTCTCTGAATGTACAAACAGGTGAGGAGCCGGTGCACCCGGTGTACGGTCATCTCTACGGCCTGGAGGCGTACATCCGCAAGGTGGAGGAGTTGGTGGTGTGGCCGCTGACGCATCTGTCCCTCCTGCGCGATCTCTCCATCCCGTGCTCGAAGGGCGTCCTCGTGTGCGGGCCCAGCGGCTCCGGCAAGACGGCGCTGCTCGCGAGCCTCGTGCGGCGTCTGCGGCTGCCCGACACCCGCAGCGTGCACGTCATCTCCATCGACGGCCTCGCGCTGATCGAGAAGGAGGTTGGGCGGTCGGAGAAGAACATCGCGGAGCTCTTCGACGCGGCGCGCGCGCTGGCCCCGGCTGCTGTCTTCATCGACAATCTGGACGCGCTGGCACCGCCGCGTGGCCGCACGACGTCGGAAACGAACACGACGGGCGATCGCACGCTGAGCACCTTGCTGACGCAGATGGACGGCGTGGGCGGGCAGGCGGATCGCGTGGTGGTCGTCGTCGCCTCGGCTCCAACGGTGGCCTCGCTCGATCCCGCGGTGTGCCGGCCAGGTCGGCTGGATGTTCACGTAGACCTGCGCACCCCACCTGTGAGCGCTTCCGCGGACTTCATGAAGCGCAAGATCGCGCAGTTTATGGAGCGGGTGTGGCAACGCGTGGCGGTTGGAAAAGACGCAAACGGCGCAGCCGCGACCGTGTCTGCGCTCGTGAGCGAGTTGGTCGACGAGTACTTTGCGTCTGCGACGGCTTCGGCAGGAATCGACATGTCGCCTGCGGAGGTGTCCGCCGCCGTGCGCGAGGTGATGCTGTCTGTAGCCGAGCACATCGCAGAGTCGAAGAAGGCGCAGGATGACAAAGAGGAGACGGCAACAGACGGGAGGATAGCGGAGATGCAGCAGTGCTTGAGGGATGCTTTTGCAAAGCTTGTCCCGCCGGCGAGATAGTGATCCTCTTCTCAAGCCAAAACAAAAGAACTACTTTGTTTTCGTGCAATTCTGATTTGTTATGAAGTCTCCCTCTCCATTTTTTCTCTTCTTTTGAACGTTTAAAAAGCTTGTTGGTGTTCACTGACAAGCTGATAACACCCTTAAAACGCGGACTGCTGAAGAATAAAGAGTTCTGTATCTACAGCAAGGAAGTTGAAAGCTAAAACTGTTTTTCTCTCCCACGTGCACGGGAAGTGGTAAAAAAAGATTATATGTAATGTCATGTTTATGGATCTGTCTCTGATATTTATGGTGTTCTACAAGCTCATCAGAATGAACTTTCAGAGGCAAGCTCAATTGACACTCTTTTGACTTTTCTAAATTTACTTTTCACCGCCTTCTCACTTTATGAAAATTGCGATTTAACAAAGCAACAATTTTTCTTACGCATGTAGATACACCTTTTCCGGAGAGAGAGAAACCCCAGGCGTCTTACTTGATTCTTTTTTTATCTTAGAATTCATCTGTACATTTGCCTTTTTTTTTTTTTTTTACGACTTTCCAAAAAAACCTTGTTCTGCGTGTGCAGCGGGCGACGCAACAGATGGACGTTGCTGCGCTTATGCAAACCGCGTCGGCATCCCCCGCCACGCACCTGCGCAACTCCGACGCCTCCACCGCCACCCACACGACAAGCAACATCAACACCAACACTGCGGCTGGCACGAAGAAAGACGGGCAGCTCCACAAGGGCGGCTCCCTGCACGACCGCCTGCGTGCACGTCATCACGAGGCCATCCAGAAGTTTAAGGAGGAGGCGCGTCAGTACAACAGTGACGTGGACGCAGCCCAGCAGGCGCGCATCGAAGAGCTGCACAATGCCCTCGCCACAAGCCACAAGGCCACGACTTCTCTGATTGCAGAGGAGCAGCAGCGGCTGGCTGACTTAATTGCGGAGTGGCGTCTGCACAGCGAGGCACTACAGAGGGCGGAGCCGGACGCCGTCCTGCCGCTGTACACCGACCTCTACCACCCGTCCGCGGATGAGCCCGGACGTGCGGAGGCGGCCGCGCGCATGAAGGAGGATCGCCTGCGGCTGGTGCGGCACTTCCTCCGTCTGCGCGATCAGTACAAGGCGCGCGTGACCACCGTGGAGGAGTGTTTCGCCGTCATCGAGGGAGCGGAGAACGTGCGGCGCCTGCACATCCAGGAGGCGGTGCGCGACCTCATGGCAAGCCTCACCCGAATTGCCGTGACGAGTACGACGGAGTCGCAGGTGTTGGCGCAGCGCATCCTGCACCACACGAACGAGCAGCTGGGGCAGAACTATCTGGCCATGCAAACGCTGGCCACGCAGCTGCGTCAGCGGGAGTTGTGGAAGCACCAGCACTACCAGCAGCAGCTCGCACAGGTGTACCGCGGCACGCAGCAGCACATGGCGGACCGCCACGTGACGTGGGTGATGACGGTGCTGCGCTCGAGCGTGTTCCGGCGGCCAGAGAAGCGGATGCAGTCCGTCCACGCCGCCGGCCACCTCATCGCAGCGATCCGCAAGGAGGCCGAGGAGCTCGTGCGGGGGCTGACGGAGGTCGTGCACTCCCTCCAGGTGGCACACCCGAGCACCGTGACGGCCGACGCGCAGGTGTGTGGGGGCAGCGGGTCCAACGGGTGGCTGCGCAGCTTCCAAAGCAGCGTGCACCAGCCCGACGTCTTCGCCGGCGAGAACCCGCGGTCGGTGCTGGAGGAGGCGCAGATGCGGTCGAGCATTCTGGTGCGGCACTGCCGGGCACGCTGCGACGACTTCGTCATGCGGCTGCGCGCCGACGAGGACGCGCGGGGGCGGGCGGCGGCGGCGCTGGCGGCGCACGTGTGTCACGACCTCGGCCTTCTGGCGACGCCGCTGCCGGAGGAAGTGACGCTGCTGCAGGCCGCTTCCTTCTCCTTCAAGGACGTGGGCGGTGCTGGCGCGGAGGCCGACGCGACCCACGCCGCCGCCACCAGCATCGGCACCAGCTCAGGCAACGCCGGGAATAGCGGCGAGGTGGACGCCAGCCTGATCCCCCTGACGCAGCCGCACGCATCCGTGCTGGCGACGCAGGCGGAGTTGCCGTCCTCCACAGCGTGGTCGCAGTGCGTGCCGGCGATTGAGCAAGAGGGGGAATGGTTCGTCGAGGTCGTGGCGCGGGGCTTGGGCAAGGGCTGCCAGCTGCTCTGCACGTACGCAACGTCGTCGTCCCGCTGCATGCTGGTGCACCTCGAGGGTGCCACCGATCTGCTCTTCGCCTCTGCCGGATCGCTGCTCGGGGCAACGCGGCGCTTCTACGTGGAGTGGCACGAGCGCGAGATGGACTACCAGGACACTATTGCCGAGCTGGAGCGGCAGCTGCACGCGCTGGAGGAGGAGCTGCGCCAGGACGAGACCCCGGCTGCCGCGGAGGCGCGCTACGCTGCCGGCATCGCCTGCCTTCGGTCCATCACGGACGCCCACACGCAGTACTACGAGGACGTGCGCCGCCGCATCGCCACCGCCACGACCGCCGTGCTGGGCGTGAGTCAGGACTGTGTGCGGGAGCTGTGGACGCAGCTGGGCCTCGCCCTGGCCCCGCTGAGGGACGAGGACAGCGTCGAGGGGTCCGTCGTGTACGCCCCGGTGAAGCGGCGCAGCTCCGCCGGCTCAACACGGCGCACCAGCGCGCGAGCGAGCTTTCTGACCGCCGCCGTCGCCCCCGCCCGTGCAATGAGTCTCACACCGCCTGCGGAGGTCGGCCCGCGGGTGCGTGCCGCGCACGGAGAAGAGTTTGTGGAGGAGAGCAGCGAGTTCCGCTTTGCCTGCATGCTGCAGCGTGGCAGTGACGGGGACAACGCCGGAGCCGATGCCGCGACGCTGAATGCGCTGACGGAGGATGCGCTGACGCTGGCAGAGCCCGGAGCCCCGTTCCGTGACTTTTACCTGGGGCTGCTGCCGGAGCTGCAACCCGGGGCGAGCGGCCCGCTCTTTCTTTCGTACGACGACGTGCAGCAGTGGAATGGCGTGCTGCGGACGGTGCTGCTGGAGTGGGGCCTGCAGCTGCAGCGGCAAGCAGGGGAGAACTGGCGGCTCTACACCGCCGCCCTCCTCGCGGATGTGCAGCGACGCGTGACGGACGTGCTGCGCCACCACCGCCGCCGCCCCGCCACGCTGCAGGCGGACGTATACGAGGCCCGTGTGCGGGAGCTGGCCGACCTTAAGAACCGCGGAGAAAAAGTGCTGGCTCGCATTGCGGAGCGGGTGTCGCGCGTGCACACGCTGCAGCAGGCCTTCCTCGCTCAGCCGGCTCGCAGCGCGGCAGACCGCAACCTCTCCGACGAGCGGCTGAAGCTGATCGACACGGTGCAGATGGCTGGCTCAGTGAACGCGATGAAGACGGCACTGCACCGCCACGACACGATCTGCGCACAATTCACCGCCGCCCTGGCGGAGCGCTGCGCCGAGACGACGCACGACCTCGAGCACGCCCGCGACACGATCGAAGCGGAGTGCGCGCAGATCCTGCGTGACCGCGCGGTGGAGCTGAGCGGCGGCGATGCGGCGATGGCGCTGCCGGAGGACGACCCCATTCAGCTGCGCGTGGTGAATCTGCGCAAGCAGGTGCACGACACGCTGACGGAGTCGATGGCGGTCATGGAGGAGCAGCAGCGCACCCGCGCCGCGGAGGTGCAGGCGTGGAAGGACGAGTGGGCCGCCGTCGTGGAGCAGAGCACGGCGGAGCTGCAGCTCTTCCAGGGCGTGCAGGAGGCCCTATCCCGACTCCGCGCACACGTGCAAACGCTGCTCGCCGCCTCAGCCACGGAGGAGGCGGCGCTGGCGGCCGGCGTGGCAAAGGTCGCGGAGGAGGCCGCAAAGGCGCGGTCAGCGAACACGTACGACCTGGCGGCGTCTCTGCAAGCGCTGCTGCGTCGCGACGCCGCGGCGGCGGGGCCGGCCGGCAGTGACGGAAGCGCCACCTCGACAGCGGCAGACGCGCTGCCCTCCGTCGACGAGATTGAGGAGGCCGTGACGCACGCCGTCGAGGTGGCCAAGACGGAGCAGCGGGAGCGGGTGCGGGCGGCGCCGGTGTGTGCGGTGCTGGCCGTCCTGGACGACCTGCGCATGCCGCTCTACAGCCGCGGCTGCCGGCTGGGCCTGCTGGCGCACAGCGTGGAGATGTGGCGCCTCTCCCCTTCGCACTACGTACTCCCGCAGGCGCTCGGCGAGGACGGCGGCGCTGGCGGCATGCACCGCACCGGCAGCGCCAGCCGCGTGGGGAGCGCGCGTGGCGGGCGCCGGGCCAAGGCCGTGGGCAGTGCCGCAGGCGCCGCCGGCACCGTCACGTCGATGGGCCACAGCCTCCTCCCCCTCCCCACCATCCTCACGCTGATGGCGCAGGCGGCGCAGTGGACCAGCGAGGTGCAGGCCAACGCGGAGTCGGCAGTGCGGCAGCATCTCGAGGCCCACCCAGGCCCGCTGCACCGCCGGCTCCCCGGCATGGTCGACGGCACCGAGGAGCAGTTCGTGCACGCCGCCGCCACCCTCTGCGTTGCGCAGGAGGACCGCGTCCGCAGCTACGTCGAGAAGGCGGGGCCCACCTACCGTCAGCACGTGCAGGAGTTGTGGAACGCGCTGCAGGGCACGCCCGGGCTGCTCGCGGCCACGCTCGAGGCGGAGGCCGCCGCCGCGGCGTTCACCCGCGTCGAGTGTGTGTTGCGGCCGTGGCAGCGCTTTCATGCGAGGAGCGCGCGGCAGTGGCAGCAGCACCGCAGCTCCGCGAAGCTCTCCCTCGCCAGCCAGCTGCAGTCGACGGCGCTGAAGACGCTGACGGAGGCGGAGGAGGCGCGGTCGGCGGCGACGGAGGACGTGCTGCAGCAGTCGTGGTGGTGGGCGCTGCGGGAGGTGCAGGACGAGGCCGGCCTTCACGTCGCGCGGTGCTGGACGGCGCTCTACACCTACCTGCACCTCCTCAGCGGCCTCGTCACGCCGCAGCACCTCGTCTCCACCGCACAGGTCGTCGAGGGCGGCCACCACCGCGGCCTGCGCCACCTGCTCGAACTGCGCGCCCAACACGAACGCGCCGCCGCCGCGATGGACGTGTCGGCCGTCGCCAAGCGCGAGCCGCGGCTGCAGGAGACAATGCCGCTGCACAGAGCGGAGCAGCCCGCCGCGGCTGGCCCGGGCAACAAGCGGCACGGCGGCAAGGCGGGCGACAAAGGAGCAGCCGCGAAGGACGCCGGCGGGGCGGCGGTGCTGGCGCCGCTGCCGTGGGGCGACGTGGAGCTGCCGGGGCTGCCCCTCAACGCTTGCGCGCCGCTGACGCAGTACCGCGCGGCGCACCCGCAGATCAACGCCACGGCGCCGATGGCGGCGATCCCGTACGTGCCGGCGGCAGCCACGGCGACCGTGAGCGACGTGAAGACGCCGCAGCCCGGCAGCCGTCGCCAAAACGGCGGCTCCGGCTCCACCGCTGGCGGAGGCCGCAAAGGACACGGCAGCACCACTTCCACTACCGACGCCGCGCCGGTGGTGCCCGCGACGAACACGATTGAGGTGTCGATTCCGCTGGTGGTGCCGCGCTTCCCGCTCGCGCTTGAGTGTGTGCAGCTGCTGCGTACGCTGGTCCGCACCGTTTCGGAGGAGGACAACGAGGCCGCTCGAGTGATCAGCGACGCCTTCGGTTTCTGGGAGCGACAGGAGGCGCAGCTGCGGCAGACGTGGGCCCTGACCATTGCCGAGCTCACCTCGGAGCCGGCCTAAGGCTTGGGAGCAGGACGAAGGTTGGTGATGATGTCGATTTCAGCTGTGTAGTTGTACTGGATGCGTTGAGACACGGTGCACATTTTTTGTTGGTGCACGCGGGAGCTCGATTGTGTGTGGTTATTCTGCTTCATGTACAGTAGACCGACGAGAGAGTACCAGAAGGGGGAATTTGCTGGTGAAGAAAGGGCTGCTCGCAACAAAGCAAACCTTTCATCATCTTCCGTTTGGCATCTTGTCATACTCCGTCTCCCTTTTTTCATGTCATTATGTATATTGTATTCTTCATTTTCTCTCAGCATCGTTTGAACTTGTAAAAAAAAAGTAGGTTTGAAAAGGAAAAAAATATCTTTGCTAGAAATCTTACAAAGCAAATGAGTGCTGCCCTCGGCGTCGTCGCATACAAGGTTGTTGTGTTTGTCTCCTTTGCGCTGCAAACAGAAATGTGCTTGTCTCCTCTTCCCTGCACGTTAAACCTGAACTCGTTCCTACTTCTTTTTTTTTCTCCTCTCTCTTTCAATGCTCTCCTTCTGCTGATCTTCCATGGCGTTATTCAATCCCTAATTTACAATCAGATTTTCAAGTATACCTTTCTTTAGTAGAAGAGAGAAGCAACAGTTGATAATATAAGCTAACACGCTGGTACTGAACGCGTGCATTCTCGTCCCCCCTTTTTTGTCTCTTTCTTTTTTCCCCCTGTAGATGTACTATTCCCCATTTGCGAACGTTGAATTTCTATTGTATCACTAAGCGGGCTCTTTTTTATTTTTCTGGTAGAGATAAAAGATTCCATTTATAAAAATACGCGAGTTGTTGTCATCAAGTGACGGCATCTATGCTCACAGCTGCCTGTGTCGCATCGCTGCCCGCCTATCCGCTCCTTCTTTGAAGATCGCATTAAGAAACTGGAAAACAAAACTATTGAAGCTAGTTTGTTTGTTTTTGTTTTCGAATTTATATCAAATCTCATCAACAGACATTTCACAAAAAGTATATATTTTTTTTTTGCTCTCTAATTCATGTCGCACACGGACGATTTTCCCACGCTGGTGAGCTCCCTGCAGGCGTCCACGGTGGAGTGGAGCGCTGTAAACCCCTCCTTCCGCCTGAGCGGCTCTGGCGTCTTCAGCGGCGCCAACCTGCGCAACAAGTACCTCCGCTTCATGCAGGTGCTGCAGCAGGTCGAGGAGCTCTTCTCCGTGTACCGGCTGTCCCCCAGCGCGGTGCTCATTGCCTGGTGCGCCTCCCTGCAGGACAGCGGCGTCGCCCCACACTTTGTCGGGCTGCTTGTCGATCTGATCCTGCAGGGCAATCTCCCACACCTCGCCCTCGGGCGGTGTCTGCGTCTCATCGACGTTTTCCTCGACTGGACGACGCGACCGAACGCGGGCAACACCCCGCCAGCAGGCACCAGTGGCGGCACCGTCTCCGCAGGGCCGAGCTGCCCGGTGCTCATCCCGAGCTACGCGGTGGCAAGGTGGGCGGAGCAGACGTGGAACGCGGTGGTGAATTTGTCACGCGACAACGCCGGCACGTCGACGCCCACCGCCACCGCCGCGCTGTGCGGTGGGCTGCAGCTGCTGCCGGTGCTGTTGCGATGGAACGCCGGCCCCACCCCGCTGCCGCCCCTTCGCCGCGGCTACCTCCCTCACCCCGTCAACATGCAGTCGGAGGAGGCCCGCCTGCTCGCCTACCGCGTGCTGCCCGCCATCGTCCGCTACCAGCCGAACAACGTCGCCCCGCAGAGCTACGCCGGCGAGATCATCGAGTACGTGCGCCGCGGCTGCGTGAAGAGCAGCGACATTTTTGTGCGCATCGCCGCCGCCGCGTCGGTGCGGGGGGTGCTGGAGGCCGGGCTGCGGGTTTCCTCCCCGGCTGTCGCCTTCGCGCTAATGGAGATGCTGCTCGGCCTGTGCGACGACGTCTCCCCTTTCGACATCGCCGACGAGGTGCTGCACGACGTCGGCGTGGCGATGGGCTACCTCCTCGCCTTCTACCAGAGCGACTTCACCGTGGACGCGCTGCACGACGTGTTGCTGGCCGCCGCACCGCTGTCGAAGGCGGCCGCAGACGAGCGCGGTGATGGGCACCGCAGAGGCGTCGGCGGTGGCGGTGTTGGCGGTGGAGCCGCGACGGCGAACACTACGGGCGGCGGCAACGCGTCTGCGAGTGCATCCGGTGCGGGTGGCGGCGGTGGTGGTGCTGGCACCGCGGCATCCGGCAGCGGTGGTGGCAGCGGCAGTGGCGCTGGTCGCCTCCGGTGGAAGTACTTTGGCGGCTCTGACGCTGTGGAGGGCAGCCGCGTGGTGCAGCGCTGCTTCAACGAGCGCATGACCCGCACGGCACAGCGCGCACTGGCGACGGCGCTGGCGACGCTGTGCAGCACCTGCGCCACGCCCGCCACCACCGCCAGCGTCATTCAGTGCTGCTTTGTGCTGCTAATGCCCATCGAGGAGGACGCGCGGCAGTACATGCCCCGGCTGCTGGCGGACGCCATCCAGGAGTGGGCGCAGCAACTGCCCTCCAACGGGTACCGCGTTGTCTTGGCGGATGTTCTGCGGGGCTACGTGCAGCGGCCCAGCGAGGATAGGGCGGTGGTGCGCACGGCGATGGTGGCGCTGCAGGGGGTCGTGCGGACGCTCTCCTCCTCGCTCGAGATCGGCTTCAACGTCGCCGACGACGTGTTGGCGGCGGTCAACGCGACGCCGAGCCTCCTGCACACCGGCGTGGAGGTGCTCGGGGCGGTGGCGCGCACCAACACGCTCTACGCGCGGCAGCTGCAGCACGAGTGCGCGCGGGTGGGCAGTGCCGAGGTGGCCAACACGCTCTCCTTCCAGCTGCACATCCGCGCCTTGCTGGACGCGTCGTCCAACATGATGGACACGGCCCAGCGCAGCGGCGCCTCGAGCGCTGACGACGCCCTCGCCGAGGAGGACCGCGTGTCGCTTGTGCACGTCTGCATCCGGCTTCTCCTGCGCCTCAGCCGCGGCGACCCCCCGCGCGCGGTGCGTGACATCCACTACCGCCAGGCGGAGCTCATCTTCCGTCTCACCCAGCTCCTCTACGACCTCCTGCACGGCAGCCCGCCCGCGGTGCTCAAAGCTGTGCGGGAGGAGCTGCAGCCGTGCACGCTGGGCTTCATGAACCTGCTCGTCAGCAGCCCCGCCCCGACTATCGCCTTCTACAAGGCCGTGGCCGCCGCGTGCGCGATGCTGCGCCGGGCACCAATCGTGAGCGACACCGAGCGCATGTTGGCCGTCGGCTTCCTGGAGGCCCGCCTCACCTCGCAGGACGGTGTGGCGCGGCGCAACGTCGACGCCGCCGGCTCCAGCGCCGCCACGGCGTACTTCGCTGTCAGCAAGGGCGCGCTTTACCAGCTCGTGGCCCGCCACCCGTGGCCGACGTGCAAGGACGACGGCAGCCTCCGCTGGCTGGCGGCACAGGCGTTGAAGGATATGGCACGTGCCTGTGCCCGCAGCGCACCGATTTGCTTCTTCGCGGAGTTGCACGGACCGGCCATGGCGGCGGCGGCGCAGTCGATGAAGGTGGTGCGCAGCTCTCTCCTGCACCCGCGCGCGGCGTCCACCACGGTCTCGGCAGCCGCAGAGACACCGGCGCATCCGCTGGAGGAGTGCGGCGGGCACGCGCTGCGGCTGCTGCGGTGGACGCTGCGCCACTTCATCGCCCGCGGCGCGGTGGCCGTCTGCGTGGCCCTCCTCGCCTCCCTGCACTCGGATCTGTACAAGGTGTACGCCGTACCCGTCAGCGACGCCGCGACGATGGAGGAGCGGACACAGCAGACGCTGCGCCGCGAGATGGCGCTGTGGAACACCCTCTGCGCCGTCCACGAGCTGCTGCACGAGGCCACGCCAACCTCCGCCACCGCCGCGCTGTGGGCCAGCGCGAAGTGGAAGGCGGAGGTGACGCGGTGGCACACGATCGCGGCGCAGCTGGTGCCGGCCACGGCGCAGGAGGCGGTGGAGGTCCGTCTGCTCGCGGCGAAGGTGGTGGCAATCAGCCTGGTCTCCACTGGGCAGGTCGACGTCTTCACCAGTCAGACCGTCACCGCCGTTGCGCAGGGGTCGCCCACCAAGACAACCGGACCGCTGGACCCGCTGGGGGCCCTCATGATCCTCTGCGAGGCGCACGCGCAGTCGGGCGAGATGTCGGGCAGCAGCGGTGCTGTCGTCGCCTCCAGCCCGACACTTCCGCTCGCCACGTCGCTGCTGGCCGATGCGTGGAAGCGGATGGGGCTGAGCGCCTTTGCGGCGCCGGTGCTGACGCTGCTGTCGCTGCGCCTCGCGCAGGTGCACGCGGCGGATGTCGAGGTGGCGCTCGCGGACAGTGTGGTCGGTGTGCTGCTGGCGCCGATGACCGCGGCGAATGCGCAGTGGTGGTCCGGCACCACCGCACTGGGCATTTTGACGGCCATCGTGCAGCTGTGGACGGCGTTTCCGGGCGACAACGACGCCGTCGCGGCGGTGCCGCAGAGCGCCGCGCTGCTGCTGGTGCAGGAGAGCCTGGCAGCGGCGACGCAGACATATCAAACGGCGGCCACCGCCATCACCGCCGCGCTGGACGCCGCGGAGGCCTTCACGCGGCACCAGGGCGGCAGCGAGGAGCGCAGCATGGCGTGGCGCATGTTGATGCACCTCTGCGTCGAGCACACGACACACATCCAACACGAGGACGAGTGCCTCCCCAGCCCGCTGGTGCAGCACAAAGGCCGCGCCTCTTTGCGCCGCTTCGTCGTGCTGCACGACGGCGTCTCGGGTCGGCTGGCACGGCTGTGGTGCGCCGTCCTGCTGGGGAGCGGGTCAGCGCCGCTCGTTGCCGCCGCCGTGGCCGACGCCGGCGGCACGCGGCAGCTCAGCGTGGTCGACGTCGCCATCCAAATTGACCTCGCCACCGTGGCGGTGGTGCGGCGGGAGTGGGTGCGCGTGGCGCAGGCGATGAGCTCGGCTCTCCTCCCTGGCACACGCCGCGCCATTGCCGGCAGCAGCGGCACGCCAACACCGGCACCCACCGACTACCCCACCACCACCGCCTCGAGCACGAACGGCAGTGGCGGCTCCTCCTCGCTGCTCACGCCGGCCTTCGCGGCCCTCCTCGCCGCCGTGCACGCCATCCTGCAGTCCCGCTCGCCGGACGTCGACGTCGACCTCGCCAAACGCGACGCGGACATGTTCGCTGCCGTCGACGAGGCGGGCGGTGACGGCGCGGCAGGCGACGGTGTCCGCGGCGGCGGCGGCGGCAGCGACAGCGACAACAGCGAGGACTACCGCGAGGAGTTCGAGGAGGGCGGCATGGGCGGCATTCTGGCTGAGGCCGGCAACGGGGGCCGCGACGGGGCCACCGCGTCGACATCCACCAACACGCCGGCGCTGGCGGCCGCCTCGCTGACCTTCGACGTGGCCGCCAAGGAGGCGGTGATGTGGGTGCTGTACGGCGTACTGAAGGCCGTTGGCGCGAGCGTGGCGGCGCTGGCGGACCCGGCCGGGTCGCAGGCGGACGAAGCTCGGCGCGCCGTCCTGCCGATGGTGGTGGCGGCGGCGCAGTTGGTGGAGGTGCATCCGGAGGTGCAGCTGGCCACCATCGCGGTGCTGCACGAGGTGCTGGCCTCGTGGGGGGCGGTGACGCAGCAGCGCGACTCTGCGCGGCCGGCGGCGGTGCTGCTGCCGTGGAAGACGCAGCTCGTGGTGAGCCTCACAACGGTGCTGCAGCACGGCCTGCTCTCGCTGGAGGCGTGCACCGCCCTCGCCGTGCAGTACAGCCGGTGCAACTTGGCGGACTCGAGCTCCTGCCGGCGTGTGCTGCGGTCGCTGCTGCTGCTGCTGCACGCCTGCCACCGCCTGCAGGACCGGCAGCGTGCCTTCCTGCTGGGCGGCAGCAGCGGCGCGGGGCACATCATCGTCGCCATCGCAAAGGTCGCTCAGGCACCCGCCATGGCCGCGGAGACGCTGGAGGCCGCGCAGGAAACCCTCGTCCGCACCCTCGCCTCCTCACCGTGTCAGGCGGCGCTGACGTTGCTGTGCGAGCGCTTCGTGACGGCCGTGTCGCTCGCCAACGGTTACGTGCAGTCAACGAGCGCCTTTGGCGGGTGGGGCGGCGACGATGAGGACGGCAGCGGTGCCTCAGCGGAGTCGTCCGTGTACGGCTCCCGCATGTCCGTCACCGCAGCCGACGTGCTGCAGGCCGTCGCATTTCTGTCGGAGGAGCCGCTGAGGGCCCCGCTCGGCCCTGCGCTGCGCTACGCGGCGGGCTGTCTGGCGTGTTTGGTGCTCGCAGCCCTCCCCGCCCCGTCGCATGAAAGGAGCAGCCGTGGCGGCAGCGGTGCTGCTGCTGTCGCTGCACAGGCGGCGAGGATGGCGGTGGAGCACGGGGCCCTGCGGCAGGTGGTGGCGCTCAGCGGGCGGCTGACGACGCAGCACCAGCGCATCCTCGCCCAGCTCGCCCAGCAGCGACTCCTGACTTTTATGCGGTCGTGGGAGCAGGCACACCCGCACCACACGCGAAAAGAGGAGGAAGACCAACGGAACAATGAGGAGGACAAAAAGGAGAAAAAGAATGGGCATATCGGCGAGGCGGTGCAGAGAGACGAGCTGACGACGCCCACGTGGAACGAAGTCACGGCGCTGCTGCGTGTGGCGGCGGTGGCGCCGATGCCGCGGCTGCAGGCGGAGGAACTCCTCCGCGCCTTCACCCCGCACGTGGTGGTGGTGGGGATGGCGCAGACCGACACAAACCATCAGCGCTGGACGGAGGTCGTGGCATCGCTGCTGTGCGTCGGCCTGACAGCCAAGCTCGAGCTGTCCCACCACCTTCTTCCGCTGCTCACCGCGCTGCCGGCGGACGCCTTCGTTGGGGAGCTGCTGCCGCCATCTGTGACCGCTCGCGTGCAGCACGCCGCGTGTGCCTACCTGCAAAGCTGTAGCGACGCCACGGCTCGCGCAGTGGCGCTCGCAGGCCCCGCCAGTCTGCTGCTGGTGTGCCGCAGTGCCACGCTGGCCCCGTCCCCCGCCATACGCTCTCCTTTTCTGGACACGCAGCTGTGGCCTGCCGTGCTGCAGCTCTTTGGCAGCGCCGCCAGTCCTGTCAAAACTCTGGAGTACATCTGGTCCCCCGTGGCTTCCGGTGCAGATGGCGCAGACGTGGTGCCGCTGCGTGCGTGCGTTGTCGATCACTCAGCAGAGGTGGCGGCTCTTCTCGCCGTCTTCGCGTCGCTCCCCGCTTCCTCGAGCGACGCACCGAGCACGCCATCGCTGGACGTGAGCGCGATGCTGCTGCTCCGCTGCGGTCCGCTGCTGTCGGAGCTGCTGATCGGCAAGCTGACCGTTGCCGGCGACTCCGCTCTTACGGCCGACGCGGTGCACGCGGTGCTGTCATACGTGGTGACGGTGCTGTCGTCGAAGCTTTCTCCTGCCTACGCCGTGGCGCTGAATGCAGTGGGGCGCTACTTGGTCCGCACGGTGGCCCCTGCACATGGCGCGGCGTTGCGAGGAGCTATTCAGCGCCTTGGTGCTGCCAAGGCAGGCCAGCTCCGCGTCTTTATGGAGGAGTCGTGCAACTGATTCTCGAATGGACTCTGCTCGGCTTTGTTTCGTGATCGATGCGGCGAGGTGTTGAATATTTCGTTCCTCTTTTTCTCTTCTTCTTTGCTTTTATTTGCTTGTGCGTGACTACGCATTGTTGTTGTTCTTGTATACCTTTAAATATCCAAAAAAAAAAGAATTTACTTACTGTTTCTCCCTCTTTCTATAAAACGGTTTGTTAATGACGCCTTCTTGTCGTACAGCAGCAAGACAACACTCTCTTTTTCTCCTTTTTCTTTAGAGTGCAACCGTGCGATGCTGTTGTTGAGTCAACTGCGGCTTCACATGGTCAGGTGTTGTGTGCTAATGTGAGCTGTCAAACAACGGAATGTGCAGGCATTGTTCCTTGTGCAAAGCATCGCACACTCCCTTCCTCCTCTACTCGCACCAACTTCTCCTTTTTCACATCTTGGTTCTTTTTTCTCCTTTTGCTTTACTTTCTCTTTTCATCCTCCTCCTTTGTTTCTTGCTTTTTGCGCACCTCAACTACTGTGTGGCGAATTATTTTTGTTACTTTTTATCATTGTATTAGCGTGCGGCTCCGCATCGGTGCCTCGGGCTCGGCCTTTGCGTAAGTGGTAGCGGCTCTACTTCTTTATTTTATCCCCTTGCTTTGCGGTGATTCACCCTTTTATCAAGTTCTCTACTTTCCAGCGTTGACGCGTCTGTTCACACAAGTTTTATTTTCTGTAAATTGACAACTCGCTTTTCGTCATCATCAGAAAAAAAAGGAGCAACTTCATCTTCTTCTTCCATTCTCCCATCACGTCACCTCACCTCTCGCTAAAAGCTTACCGTTCATGCTGCGATCGAAAGATGTCACCTTGCGCCGCGCCAGCGATGCACCGCTGCGGCGCCTGCGTGACGCCTACGGCAGCGAAGACGGCGCTGAGACGTTGCTGGAGCAGGTCGTGCTCGACGGCGAGCGCAGAGTGAAGGGACGCGCGGCCGCCCTGACGTTCTGCGATAGCACCGCGCAGCTGTGGGCGTCACTGTTGGAATTGCTAGCCCTCCTGAGTGACTACGGCGCGCTGGGAAAAATGGGCGGCGCGGACCAGGGCTTCTGCCAGCGCGTGCAGCCGCTGCTCACGCGGTTGATGAAGTGCGTGTTGAATGGCGGCTTCAACGCCGTCGACAACGCCAACACCGCCGACATGGGCGGTGGACAGGAGGGAAACGATGACGTGTCCGGTGATGCGGAGGCACTCCTGCAAGCGGCGAGCAGGGCACTGGCGAACTGCAGCGACGGCGTTGCCCGGCGATGCGCCGACACCGCGTTGGAAGTTCGATTGGATGATAAACCTTCGCAGACCTGTGCTCGTACCGGCTGCTCCGATTCACCCACGCCGCCAAGCGAAGCGGCCTCCCTGTGTGTGCTGCGCGTGTGCTTCGGCTTCGCGGACTACACCAGCGGGGAGACCGGCGCGATGCTGTGGGCCGGCGCTGTCGGCCTTTCGCTCTACCTCATCGAAAACTTCACTTCCCTTGTGCTGGAAACGGCGCGGCAGGTCTACGCCGACGCCGGGCGGCCGCTGCGTGTGGTGGAGCTGGGCTGCGGTCCGGCGCTGGTCTCCCTGGTGCTGGCCGCGATGCTGGCGCGAGAGGCCACCGCGGAGGTGCGCTGTCGGCTAGACGTGACGGACATTTCCGCCACGGTGGTCGAGGAAGCGCGGCGGTCTTTCGAGGAGCGCAACGGGGAGCAGCTGGCTGCGATGGTGGCCTCCGAAAAAGAGGTGTCAGAGGATGCTTGTCATTCCCACCATGGCCGTCCAAATCACGTTGGCCCTGTTCTTGAGGTGCATCCCTTTGTGCTGGACTTTGGGGCCATCCCTGATGACTTGATGGGGCAGTACGACCTGGTGGTGGCCAGCGACGTGGTGTACGACCACGCCATCGCCGCCCACGTTGCCCCAGCGCTGGAGCGCCTGCTGCGGCCTGGCGGGGCAGCTCTTCTCTGCTGCGAGGCGCATCGTGATGGCATGGCGTACTTCACCCATCGCATCCGGTCCGGACAAGCGGACGCGGCGCACCTGCGCGTTGCGGCGGAGGTGCGGGACGTGCAAGAGGTGCTGTCGCGACTGCAGATGCTTCCCTCGCTGACGACGTCCACGTGCAGCCTCATGCGAATTGAAAAGGTGGCCGCGTGATGGAAAGGCGAGGCGGCCAGAGACCCATTTGGAAACACATCGTTTGCTACTGTTGTGATTCGTTACATTTTTTTTCTTCTTCCTGCTGCCTTCGCAGTGGCGCAGTTTCTTAAGTCTTTGCATAAGAAAAGATTAACGCGACAGCAGTTCTCTCTCCCTCTGGTTTTACGTTGTTTGTTCTTCGTGGAGCCATAGTGTTGCTAGGTTGTATCAATTTACAAGAGATCAAGATAAAAGCAATGTGACACAAAAGAATCCTTTTCTTGTTATTGATATTTTTTGCGTAAGTGTTTTTAGTCTCTGATGACGAACAAAAATAAAGGACTTTGCAATTCGCCTTCCTCTCTCTCGTACTTCACTTTTGGTTTTCCTTTCCCAGCAACCGCGAATAGTTTGACAGAACTTTCGTTTTTCTACAGCGAGGTTTGTATACTTTTGTACATTCCTTTTGTTTTTTTTTTCCTATTATAGTGTCCGCCTGATCGCTTGTTGCCTGCAGCACAGTTAAATAGTAGCAACGGCAGCAAAAGTTACTGTTATTACTATCCTGTTTTTTGTTTTTAACAATTTTCCATTTTTACCTTCTATTTCATATTGACTTTTCGCCCATTTACCGCTTTTATTCAGAATTTACCCTTACCGACAACAAAAAAAGTCAAACTACTACATACACACTTCGATACACAATTTCATAGACTCTATTGATTTCGATTTTTTTTCACCTCTTTCCTTTCTTTGTTCCCTGTCGTTGTCGTGATGTACGGCTTCTTGCCCTCCTCGGCAACGCGTGCGGAGCCGCTCGACTGGACGCGGCGGGTCAGCGACGCCCTCGCTGTTGTCCGCCTCGCACCGACAGATCAGGTGCTGAATGCGCTCGTCATGATGAGCTCCTACGCGGCAGCTGAGACGACCTCCTTCACGAACCCGACGCGCGGGGCACGGGACACAAAAGAGTACGTCGCGCTGCTCGCGGCGCTGGACGACGCCGTCGGGCAGTGGCCGCTGCGCATGCGGCAGCTGCTGAGCCTCCCGCCGGTGGGTCTGCTGACGGCTGGCGCGGGGCTCAGCGGCAGCCTCGTCTCCGTGCCTGTTCGCACCCCACGCGGCGAGGCCCTCGTCTTTCTCCTCAACGTCGCCCTTCACCACCTCGAAGGCGGGCTGAGCTACCTCGCCCGCGTTCGCGCGGACACGGCCACGACGCTGTCCGTCAGCAACCCGAAGGGCGGCTGCGTTGCGGCGCCAAACAAGAACGCGAAGAGCGCGGCGCTGCACTTCAAGCAGGGCGTGGAGGCGCTGCGCTGGGCGGAGGCTCTCACAGCCCTCCCGGGGTCACCATCCGCTGTTGTCCTTCAGCAGCTGCGGGCCCAGCTGCCGTTGGACGTGACGCTGGGCATGGGTGTGCTGTGCGCCGCGGTGGCCAAGTACATGTACGCGCTGTCCTCCGCCTCCACCAAGAACAAGCCGGACGTGTTGGCCACGTTAGCCTTTGAGGCTGCCCAGCTGCCCCTGCCGTCCTCTGTTGTCTCCAGCAGTTCGCTGCAGCTGCTGCCCTCGCTGCTGCTGGCGGCCTACCACTACCACAAGGCAACGTGGTACTACGCCCACGCGCCGTCCGGGTCGCCGGAGATGGCGGAGGCGCTGGGCCACGTGCGCTACGCCGACACCCTCCTCGCCACCTGCGACGCCCAGTGGAGTGTGGAGGAGGTGCACAAGGAGGCGGAGGCGGAGTCGCGGCACTGGTGGGGTCACCGCCTCACCTCTTTCCTCGTGTCCGGCCGCAGCAGCAGCAAGCCGAAAGGAGGCAGCACTGCCGCCACAAGCCCCGGGGGCCGCGCACGTGGCGCAGGGAATGGCGGGTACAAGGACGAGCACAGCGCAGATGCGGAGGATGACGCATCGACACCGCTGAAGGCGAGCAGCCGCTACCCGCACCTGCACGCACTGCTCCTCGGGAAGTCGACCGACGCAGAGGCTGCCGACGTGAGCGGGGACGGCACCACCGATGTGGTGCAGGTGTACCCGTACGTGCGCCTTCTCGTGAACGACGTCTGCACCGCCCTGCAGCAGTACGAGCGAGAGAATCGTGTTGTCTACTTCGCCAAAGTGATCGCCGCTGATGAGGTGTGCCGCGACGTGCCGGATGTTGCGAACAAGAGTGCAGGGGAGGACGGCAGTGATGGCGTGGTGGTGGCAGCGGAAGGTGACGTGTTCACGTCTCGCGCCGCCCTCTTCGCGACGCTCCCCTCCCCGGCGGACCTTCAGAAGGCGCTGGCGCAGCAGGAGGAGGTCGGGCAGGCACAGCAGGCCCTCTCCCGTGCCCTGCAGCGCGTGGAGCGCGATGGGCGGCAGCTGGCGGCGTACGTGACGCCCACGGCGGCGCTGGAGCAGGCCCTGGACGCCCTCGAGGCGCTCATGCCGTCGTCGCGGGAGTGGACCTCGCCCGAAGAAATTGTGGTCGTGGCCGTGGACGCGGTGAAGGCGGCAGCCAACACGCTGGCCACCACCGGGGCCGCGTGGCAGGAGGACCACGACCTCTACGTCGGCGATCGCTGCGCCCCGCCCGCCATTGTCGAAGCGCTCATGGCCGACACCGCCGCGTGGACGGAGCGGGTGGAGGCGGCGCTGACGGCGTGGACGGCGCTGCGGGTGCCGGCAGCCGTGCCCTCGCGTAGCGCCTTCGTGGACGCGCTGGTGCCGCGCAGTGCGGAGATGACGGCGTACCTGGAGCAGGTCGACGTGCTCAGCCGCGACGTGCGGGACGTGTTGGCGGCCGAGGCAGGCAGCATGACGGAGGCGCAGGTGCGCTCCGCCGTGGCGGCCGTCGACAAGGTGAAGCAGCGCGGCACGGAGCTGCTGGCCGCCGTCGCCGTCGAAGCGAAGACACGCCGTCGCCCCTCCGGCACCCCGCGGAGGTCTGCCGGATCTGCGGCGGCGGTGGCAGACGACGAGTCGGAGATGATGATGCCGGCCGCGCAGTACGAGGAGGCGGAGGCGGCGATCCTGGCGATGGTGAGCGCGCTGCAGGACGCACCGCTGCTTGTGTCGCGCATGGAGGCTGCTACGGCGCAGCTCATTACGATGCAGCAGAAGGCGACCATCACACCTCTCCAGCACCTGGAGAAGGTGGAGTTCCGGGAGAGGGCGTTGGAAGAGGAGGCGCAAGGGAAAGGGTTGGCGCCGCGGCAGGCCGCTAAAGACACTGGGATCACGGCGGAGGCGGATGCAGAGCCCACGGCAAGCCGCAGTATCGGCTCACCGGCGTCGGCGCCGACCGTTGCGACATCGGACAGTCAACTCACTCAGTCCTCGCGGAAGCGGAGCCGCGACGCCTCCCCTCCACCGCCGTCGTCCAGCGACGATGCAGAAGTCGCGTCTGTCAGCTCCTCGCAGCTGGAGGACGCGCCAGAGGCGGCGCCGGCACCGGCCGAAGGCGTGACGACGGCCGTGGTGAGCAGCAGCCTGCTCAGCCGCATGAAGGCCAACAAGGCGCGGCGGCAGGCGGAGTCGACCAACACGACATCAGCAGCGACGAAGGTTGCTGTGGCGCCATCGGCCCCGCCACCACGTGTGACTAAGAGTCCGCCATCGACCGCCAAGAAGGCCCTCAAAACGGAAAAGACGCGCAAGAAACGATAGATAGGGTTTGTTTTTCTGCGTTGCATTTCGCGCTTACCCCACTGACTTTTTTTTCTTTTTACTTTTTCCTTTGTGTTCTTTTACACAGCTCATTTGTCGTGTTGAGGAAGAGTTGGGATTGCCCTCGCAGTGTTTTTCAGAATCTCTTTTTATTCATTTTTGTGCCCTTGTAGACATCCTTCGCAAAAAAAAAAATTAAGTGATGCGAAGTAAGGCAGTACGTGGTTTTCTTTTCTATTGAAGCGGTGATTTACACGCATTTCGAGCAGTGTACACTTGTGCTAGTACAATTGGATGGCTGTTGACAGTTAAAGGGGAAGCCAAGATCTGTTGTAGAAAAATAAAAACTTAAACCCTCCAGGAGACAATGACTCACGTGCGCAACCTTTGAAATACAATGCACTAATCGTCCTTTCGTCTTCCTCAACTTCGCACGTTTCTCCCTCGCACAACTTTCAGGTGCCGCCAACGGTTACCTTCATTTCTTTGATTCTTTTTTTTTTTCATTATTTTTATTTTTTGCTACATTGCAGTTTTTGTAGCCACAAGATCCTTTCTCTCATTTTTTTTCGTTGTTGTTTGCTTTTTTTTTGTCCGTTGCAAATTGCTCCACCGCTGTCACACAACAAGCGTCATGGGGGCCAGCAACTCTTGCACGTGCGACGACGACAAGAAGTACCGCTTCAAAGGCTTCATCGTCAACGTCTACCCAGATGACAAGCATGGAGGCGCGAACGAAGATGCGCTGGGAAAGCTTAACAGCTACGTCGCGAGCAACCCCGAGCGCATCCCGCGTGTGTGTCGCAAAATCACGAAAATCCTCCGCGGCCACCTCAGCGATAACAAGGAGGACCGGGTGATGGTGTCCCTCTTCATGCTGCGCTCGCTGATTGAGCACGCCAAGTTTGTTGACGGCTTCGTGCCGCACACCATCGACATCTGCGCGCTGCTCCTCGCCACGAACGTGTCGCGCTACCACGTCGGGGCAGCGGATGTGCTGTGCGTGCTGTGTTACCGACTCGGCACGCTGCCCAACACCGACTCGGCTCGTCGTTTGATCGCCGACAACAAAGACCGCCTCGTGCCGCAGCTGCTGAAGATGACCTCCGACCACATCGCCTCTCGCAAGGACGTGAAGAGCATGCAGGCGCGCTTCGCCGCCATCCAGGCGCTGGGCAACATCGCCAACTGCATCCACTCCGCACTCGCCGGCAGCGTGGGGGCTATCATGCAGGCCATGATCGTCAACTTGATCCTCGTGCTGCGCGAGCGGGCGCAGAAGCCGCTGAGCGACGCGAGCGTGCGGCTGCTGGCGGAGCGGCACTACGGCGGGGCCACGGCGCCTGCCATGGAGAGTCCGACGCTGGAGCTGCCCAACAAGACGGAGGATCAGGATGTCACGTACGCCCTCGCCTGCAGCCACGGCATCGGCGCCACGGCCGCCTGCACCACCACCGCCGGCGTCGAAGAGCTGCTGAGTCAGGTAACGGCGCTGCTCGACAAGCAGAACGGCTGGGCGGTGCCGTACGTGCCGTCGCTGGTGTTCAGCGACATCGTCTCGGCCATGCAGCGCCGCCCGCAGCAGCTCGGCTTCTCGGTGTACCAGTGCCTGTGCGAGGTAGGTCAGCGCAACGCCGACCCCAGCGTGCGCATCGGGGTGCTGCGCTCCCTGCAGGCCTGCATGGACGCACTGCCCATGACGGGCGGTCGCCCTGCGGTGGTGCTTGACTACCTCCTCAACGTAATGAAGCTCCCCATCGCGAACACCACCGCCACGGCCGGCGGCGCCGACGTGGACGCGGAAACGGCGAAGATTATTAAAGACACGCATGACGCGATGGTGCGGCTGACGCTGCGGCTGCTGCAGTCCACCTACCGCCAGCGCAACGCCCCGCAGCTGCAGAACATTCTCGTGTCCCTGTGGACGCTGCTGCGGTCGGCGCAGACTGCGGCATCGCCAAGCCCGACGCTGACGCTGCGCCTTCTCATCGTGGCCGCGCCGTACATCCGGACGGTGCCGCTGGTGGACCGCAAGGACATTCAGGCGACGCAGACGCTGGACTTTTATCTGAACGGCAGCGACGACGCCCTGCGGCACCTGGCGGCGCGCGTGCTGACCGGTGTGCTGGCCGGGCTGCCAGAGGAGAGTCACCATAAGACGGCCATCGTTGCGGGCGGCATCACGGCAGCGAAGATCACGTCGCCTGCCACCGCCACCGTGCCGCAGCTGCCCAGCCAGAGCAGCACCCTCTGCACGGACGAGCAGGACGTCGCCTACGCGCAGGAGTGGGTGAAGACGACGGTCAAAGCAACGGAGGGCGTTACGGCTCGCTGCGTCGTGGCCGTGGCGGATGTGCTCTGCGCGCTCATGGCAGGCTTCGGCGTCGGCGAGCTGCCCTTCAACCTCACCTTTCTCTGGACCCTGCAGCAGCGCTGCGTCCGCGCAGAGACCGGCGGTGGCGGCTCGCGCGGCAACACGCCCGGGAACTCCCCCACGAAGCGCTCCGCCTCCCCCGCCCCCGCCGACGCGGCAGCCGTCGTGCCGGATGACACCGCCAGCATCGGCACCAGCGTCGCCACGACGACGATGCTGGCCTCTCGCTCTCCCACGTCTCCCCTCACGCGTGCGTGGCTGCACATGGTGGCCGCGGTGCTCGTCACCACCGGCAACGTGTACGGCATCCCCAACCTGGTCACCTACGGCATGGAGATCTTAAACCGGCGGGCCGCGCTGGGCCAGCTGGCGTCGTGCTTCGAGCCGGGGCTGCGGGCGCCGGAGCGGGCGGTGGACGTGTACACGGTCAGCGGGCTGCGCTACCTCGCCTCTGAGAAGAGTCGCGTGCTGTCGTCCGACTTTACGGAGCCGCCGGTGTCGAAGCTGCCGTCTTTCAGCTACGTGGCGAACATCATCGTCGATGCCGACCTGCCCGATGTCGGGGTTGTCTTCGGAGCCAACGAGCAGGAGGAGCTGCACACAATCATCGAGGACGTCTGCTTCTCCCCCGAGAGCGAGGTGAACGTCAGCCTCGCCAGCGCCTTGGCAGCGCGCGATACAACAGGCGCCGCCGCCGCCACGGCGGTCCCGAAGCCGTCACGCTTTTCGCTGGCCTGCGAGGACGCGGCGAAGGTGGCCGCCCTGCACTCGCTGCGCATCACCGTCGTCGACAACTGCGTCCCGCGCACGCAGGACAGCCGCGGTGGTCTCGTGCTGAGCGACGGGGCCAACACGATTGCGAAGAAGGTGCAGGAGATATCGGAGCACTACAACGTGAACGCGTCGACGCAGGTGCTGCCGCCGGAGACGACGGCGTCGCTGCCGCCGCTGCCGATGCTGCCGTCGCCCAGCGGCGAGGATGGCGACACGACGGCCGGGGCGAGTGAGTCAAGCGAGGTGGTGTACAACGGCCGGGATCAGCTCACGCTGGGGCAGGGCTACGGCGACGATGGCGAGAGTACGCCGCGGGTGAACCCGATCGATGTGGACGTCGGCATCCGCGGCAGCCGCAAGTCGCAGGCGCTGCTCTCCGCCAGCTCCCTCCCCGCCGGCCGATATGTGTCGCTCAACTAAGGTCACAGAAAAAGAGACTCCCATTTTTATCTTCACCCTTTTCTTCGGTTATTTTACTGTACGATTACTCTTCTGTTTACTTTCTCAGTTTTGCTTTTTGCTGCCCACACATCAATCGTTTTTGGTCTGTCTTATATGCTCTGTTTGTGTTGTTGTTGATGGGTTTGTGTTTTGGACAAGGTTGACTGTACCGTCGTTCAACTGCTTCCCTTTGTCTGTATCGGCATTCACGTGTACCTCAGAATGCTTTTCCTCAGAGTGCTTCTCTTTTTTTTTCTTTGTAAACTTCTCTTGCTTTTGCAACTTTTGTATTTGCGTTAAAACATGAAAAATGAGCCATTATTTGGTTTTAAAAAAGCCGCGTGAAGTGTACCGCACTTTTTTCACTCACTCAACAATGCAATCTATGAACGCGGCGAACGAGTTTGTTATAAGTGCAAATGATTGTCTCCGTGTCTCACATAGCAATATGACTAATTGTGAATTTTTAAATACATTTTTTCTCAACCAAACTGCATACTCTTTTTTCTCTCTCTTGCTTTATTTTGCTGTTCAGCGAATACCACAAGAGTACTATAATCACAAAAAAGCCAATTTTAAGAGAAGGCTGCACAAACACTTCTTCTCTCGTCAACCACTGTGAGCAAACGCGGCGAATTCTACAAGCTTCTTGAGATCATTTTGTATTCTCATTTGTCAACTCTCTTAGCAGCTTCTAGCGGAGAGCGAAAAAAAGGTCCTTATAGCTGTTTCTACTTTGCTCTGTTCGTGTCCTCCAGCTTCGTTGTTGTTGATATTTAATTTGCTTCTCAACATATCGTATCCCTTGGCGCACTTCTCAACTCTTTGCTTCTCACTATTTCAAATTTTTCTCTCTGTATACACACAGGCGTTTTTGTCGCTGCTCTCTCTCTGTTTCCCTTTTATCTTTTTCTCTTCCTTTCTCTCTTTATAGTTTGTCTCTGTTGACTATGTCGTGCTTTCCCAGCTTTAATACGGTGGATGGTGAAACCCTTGACCTGAATGTGTGCGCCACCATCGACACCAAAGACGCCGTAGCCCTCCTGTACTTCTGCGGCGGGGACGAGAAGGCGTGCGTCGTGCAGCCCTGCAGCCTCGCACTGTCGCAGTACCAAATTCACATTGGCCCGCTGGGCAGGGAGGAGTGTGTGCAGCTGCCCTACATCTCCATCGCCGCCTGGGGCATCGCACGAGCCTCCTCCGCCGTCGCCAAAGCCTTCGCGCAGGTGCAGCAGGCGGAGGAGACCGCGCGGTGTGCAGCCGCTGCCGCTGCCGCGGGGGGCGGTGTGTCGGGTGTCAACGGCGTTATCTCCGCTGCCGCACCCGCCTCCGCGCCTTCACCAGCCCCGTCGTCCGCCCTGCTGTACGACACGCTCGGCATTGGTGCGGCGGTGGCGCCGGTGCTAGCGCCGCCTGGGCAGCCGCCGGTGCGGCAGCGCTACGCAGACCCGACGCCGTCTCTCTACGTCGTGACGCTGCAGTCGAAGCACGTGTGGCAGCACCGCCTCATTGTGCAGTCGGAGCGTCTCCTCAAGAACCTCAAGGCCCACCTCGCCATGGCGCACTGCCTGGCGCGCATCACCGACCTTCCAGCCTTCGCGTACGCTGAGGAGCGACGGCGGCGGCTGCACGACAGCGGCCCGTCGATGTGGACAACGGAGTTCGGCTGGAACCTCTACTCCCCGCAGAGAGAGTTTGCACGGCAGATGTGTCTGGACGCAACCCGGGCAGCGCCAGCGGCAGCCACGGAAGCCGACATTCAGGAAGGCCGCATCGGAGTGCAGCGGGACCTGCGCCCGTGGTTCGCCCTCGTCGACCTGCGGGACGAGGAGCGTGCGCGGGACACGGAGAGCCGCTCCGCTGACTTCTTCTACACAAGCTCGCCCACCTACCCCGATCTCTTCCTCCAGCCAAAGCTGGTGGACCGCGAGCTGCTGCTGAAGGCGATGAATGCGCGCTCACGGGCTCGGGTGCCGGCCATCTCGTACGTGTCCCTGCGCACGGGCGCCGTGCTGGCGCGCAGTTCGCAGCCGCTGATGCGCTCGCCGCAGCTCGGCGCGGACTCGGATGTGTGCTACACGCTCATCAACATGGGCTACGCCGCGCAGCGCACACAGCCGCGGCAGCCGCAGCCCGCCAGCGCGCACTCGCCGCACGCCACGCCGACCCCCGCGTCCGCCGCGCCGTCCAGCAGCGCCGGTGCGGCCTCGCCGGTCTCCCCAGCCAACGCCGCCGCCACCGCCGGCCCGCGCACGGTGCGGCCACCGTCGCTCTTTGACGATGACGACTCCGACAGCGGGGCAGCGGTGGGGACGGCGCGGGCGGCGAGCAGCGCCTCCCCTCCCTCGCTGCCCCCTTCACGCGGCTCCCCGCCCCGCATCAACCCACACACCGTTGCCGCCTCCGCCGCCGCAGCGGGCGGACACAACAGCGGCAACAACAGCGCCAACGCACGTGCGTCGTCGTCGCCGGCGCAGGGCACCGGTGGAGCGAACGCGTCGGATACCACCGACAACTCGCACGGCAGCCCAGCCGCGCCGCTGCCGTCCGCCGCGACGTCAAAAATTCTCTTCGTGGCGGATTGTCGACCGCAGATGACCGCGGCCGGCAACGCGCAGCTCGGCGGCGGCTACGAGTCCGGCAGCTTCTACACCTTCTGCAACACCAACTTCTTCGAGATCGACAACATCTTCGGTGTCACGAAAGCCTTTGAGAAGCTGCGCGGGATCGTCTCGCGCTACCAGGGCAACACCGCCGAGAAAACGTTTCTGCGGCGCCTGTACGACGCCGACTGGCTCGCCATTACGCAGCGCGTGCTCGTGTGTGCGGTGGCGGCGGCCCAGTCCTTGCAAAGTGGGGTGTCGTGCCTTGTGCACTGCACCGACGGCTGGGACCGCACCTCGCAGTGCACGGCGCTGGCCATGCTGATGCTCGACCCGTACTACCGCACCATCGTCGGCTTCTGCACGCTGATCGAGAAGGAGTTCTGCTCCTTTGGGCACAAATTTGCAGAGCGCTCGGGGCACCAGCTGCCTGGGCGGACCTCCTTCTTCACCCACTCAGGGGTGGCCAGCTCGGACACCGAGACGCAGCACGGCTCCGCGTCGCGCCTCGACACGTCGCCCATCTTTCTTCACTTCCTCGACGCCGTCTTTCAGGTGCACCGGCAGTACCCGACCTGCTTCGAGTTCACGACGGACCTGCTGGCGCATCTGTCGGAGGCTGTCTACGGCTGTCTCTACGGCACGTTTCTCTGCAACGGCGAGCAGGAGCGGCGGCTCGAGGGCGTGCGGCTGCGTACCGCATCCGTCTGGACAGACGTGCTGCGGCAGGCGCAGTGCGAGAAGGAGGGCGCCGCGCCGCTGAAGTTTGTGAATGTGCACTACGACGCTGCGACCGCGTGGAAGTTCATCAGTCAGCGTCGGCGTGGCGAGAGGAATGGAAAGGTTGCCGGCGCGGCACCCTCGCAAAAGTCGACCGGGCCGCCACCGCCGCCGTCGTCAGCACCGCTCGCTGACTTTGTGCTGCTGCCCAACTGCAGCAGCAAGCGGCTGGTCTTCTGGGAGTCGCTGTACATGCGCGAAGACGCGGATCGCTACCTCAGCTACAACCCCCACGTGCACGTGCCGCAGCGCCAGCAGAAGGTTTCGTGGGGAGCCGACTTCGACGCCTTTCTCGAGCGAGAGGTGGCGACCGCGTGTGCGGAGCGGACGGCGGAGATGTTCTCGCTGAAAGCGCTGGAGGGCTTTATGACGAAGGAAAAGCCCAGTGCCGCGGTTGCCTCGCTGGCGCTCAATGGGCCGCGGAGTGCGTGGTGCGTGTACGACTCGGTGAATTGCTTCAACTGCTACAAATCCTTTGGGATTTGGGGTACGAAGACGCAGTGCTCCTCGTGCAAGCAATACTTCTGCACGGACTGCCAGGTGCACGACTGCATGTTGCAGCAATACTAACGAGCACAATGAAAAAAAAAAAAACGGAGAAAAGGCGCTCTGTCTGGAGCTTCCAGTGTTTCACTTTTGTTTTCTCTTCTCTTTTCTTTTTTCTTAGTTTTCTTCCTGATTTTCCTGTCGCTGTGCGCGCTTTTTTTTTTTTTTTCAAGTTGACCACCGAGAGCGTCACCTGTTTGTGTTTCTCTCCCGCATAGCAAAACGAAAGAAGAATCGAATAAAAACCTCGTGCGTCTCTTCCTCACGTGAAACGCCTCTGATGGCAATAATTGACAACAGCGAGGATATTTTTTGAAGAGAATGAAACAACTCTTTGTCGACAAGCGTGCGCGCGTACCATCACAAAACTGCAAACCTCTTGAATGTACGTCTTTGAGTTTTTTTTTTTTTCGAGAGTGAAAGACGCGATGAATGCAATGGACTGCTCGAATCTTTTTTTATCCCCACGCCACTTCAATTTTTCTCCTTTGCCTTCTCTCTTGTTTTCCCCCCACTGTCCGTGCGCACCGTGCAGATTTCTTTCTTCCTTTTTCCTTCCTTTTCCTCCTGGGTTTTCCAGTCCACACACTAACTCTCTCCCGTAAGTAGTCAATCTTTTTTCCCCTTGTCTCGCTAATAAGAGAGCTTCCATACAACATCTCTACCAACATACATATTTTTAGTCCCCTATTCATACACACACCACACACGCACTTGCAGCTTCGTCATGGCGTACATGCAGCTCGAGTACCGCAACGATTCGTCGCGCCTGACGCCGCAGGAAATTGTCCACATCCGCCATGTCGCCGCCGCGAAGGAGCAAGAGATTCTCGCTGCCGCGCAGGCCCTCACGTACATGATCGAAACGGGCAACGGCACCGAAGACTTCCGCCAAGTGCTCGACCGCATGACGGCCTCCGTCAACACCGCCCGCGTGCCGAAGCGCTTCATGTCGGAGGCGCAGCCGGCACGCAGCACGACGTCGCGGTCGAAGCAGCACGAGCGGGTCTTCTACAAGGAGACGCACAACCGCAGCTACATCCAGCGGCTGCTCCGCCAGCGGTGCCGCCAGCGCAAGATCAGTGTCATTGAGGACCACTACTTCCAGGTGCCCACCTCCCCCCTCCCGCTCTCCTACGCGGCCCAGCAGGATTTGGAAAGCGCACGCAGCAGCCGGGGCAGCCGCCGTCGCGGGCCGACGGGCAGCGGCTACGCCCCCCTCTTTACCAAGTCGAAGTCGGCGCCCACGTCACGCGAGATGACGCCGGCTGAGACGGAGGCGCTGAAGTTTCTGACGCCGCCGGAGCGCAGCCCGAAGCAGGAGACGATGGCGAAGCTGCAGGAGCAGGCCCACTACACCCCGTCAGACCCGCAGGCGCGCAAGCTCTTCAACGAGCCGAAGCGGATGCCGAACCTGCACCGCCGCGTGCCGCGCAACTTTACTGCGTCGTGCGTGAAGCGGCCGACGTGCGCCTTTGTGAGCCGCTGCGAGGGGAACGAGGAACGCAAGTCGAAAAACCTGGCGCCAAAGGATTGCGTGCTGTGGCATTGACAAGGACAAAGGGAAGGCAAATTTAAAATCATGCAAACTACTAACCGCTGTCCCATCAACACCTTTTTTTTCTGTCCCTCCCCTCGTTGTGCATCGATGTGAAGAGTGAGAAAAGATAAGAAAATTTGCACTGAGGAGAAAATAGAAGGACGTGTCAGCGCATCAAGAGTTTTGCAGCGGAGGAAGGGTAAGCTTTGCCCTGCATAAAGGATTGAAAAAGTTTCTTTTTCTTTATTGCCTTTTAACTTCTAAATTTTTTCAATTTTTTTTCACGAGATCTTTTTTCTCTTCGTTAAATCAACCTTTTTTTTAACTGTGCATTTCTGGCTTTTCACTTGAATGTTAAATTGTGAAAGGATAGTTCTGCACCCACGATGTATTCCCTTCTTTTTATTTATATATTATATATGAAAACGTTTCTATTTGTTTTGCGTGGATTTTGTAAAGTGTTTTTCTGACAGCCAGAGTTCTTTTTGTTGTTACTGGTGTGTTCTCATCCGCCAAAGAACCCTCTCGTTCTTCTTTCTTTCGATTTTTCCTTTCCCACACGATGTCCAACAAAAGCTGCTTCTTCTTTCCACTTTTAGAAAGAGAACGTATTTATTTATTTTTCGCGGATATGAGCATTTTTCAGTTTTTGATACAAATAAAGAGAGCTGCAGTGAAGCTTACAGCAGATCAATGCATAAACCAAACAGGTGGAATCCTTTTTCCCTTTTTTTTTCCAAATCACTCTCCCCCACCCCCTCAAAAAGAATCGAAAAAAAAAAAACAGGATGATAATTCTGTCTTTTTTTTTTTCGAAAAAAACACGGCTGAGACATCACACGCATCTCCAAATACGAGTTTTCTCGATTGGAAACAGCTGAAGACTCAGTTCTTTAACTTGCTATGTATTATTATCATTTCCCTAAGATAAGCGCACCACGTAGGAGAGAGTGAGAAAGCTGCCTCGCTCATCTGTTAATTTATCTTGTTGTTGTTGTTTGTCCATTGGAAATCCGAGGTTTCTTACCTTGGTTTCCAATTGCGTTGCCGCCTCGGGGGTTTGTATCTGCGTCTTACCCATCATCTCTCACGAAATGGTGATCGCCAATACGGTCTCAAATTTTTACTATACATTTGAAACGTACGATGATCCTCGATAACCACATTTCAATTGTGGCTTTTTCCTTTTTTTTGCTTTGCTTTTCGCTTGTTCTTTGACCTTTTTTTCTACAATTGGAACAATTTTAAATTACTGATGTTAGCTTTCACCTCCTGGAAAAGCTATGCATTCTCCTCTTTTCTCTTTTTTTTTTTTAGGTAGGAGTATCATGCTTTCTGAATACGTAAAACAAAGTAGTCGTTTCTTTTTCGCTCCAAAAGGAGAAAAAAAGCGTGAAAAAATATTTACCGGGTACGATGCAATACAGTAGGAGTTAAACAGGATTGTGAAAAAATATTGGTTTGCGCTAGCGTTGCTTTTTTACATGTTTCCGACGACGTCAGCGGAAGGTGAAGGTGCCACCAAAAAAATATATCGTGTGCCTATTTTTTGCTCGGTGCGCTACGGTAGTCGAACGATGAATGGACTTGTGCCCCTGCTAAAGTCTCGCCTTTTAGTGACGGGAACCTCACTGTGTGTCTTAAGCTTTAATATTTCTTGCTTTCCTCCGTTTTTCCTCTCAACTTCTTTAAATGTTTTTGGCATTTTTTCTTTTCAAAAGCAATCCAATAGTTGCTTTCGCACCTATCTCTCTTCCTTTTCCCCGCCCATACACTTGTTGCGCTCATTTACAAATAGCACGCCTTGAGCAACGATGCAGGCTTCGTCGTCTTCCCTCAAGGCCACCAACGCCGCCGCACGCTCGCTGCGCGCCGCCGAGCAGTGCGTTGTCAGTGACGAGTTAAGTCGCTTTGAGGTGGCGCACCTTCACGCCACCCCGGCAGCCTCGAAGACGCGTCTCTCATCGCTGGCCGCCCTCTCCGACTCTTCGCAGCTCCACCCGTCTCCCACCCCGGCAGCGGCAGCGCAGACGGCTGTACCCACCACCACCGCCGCAGCCGGCACCACCACCACCACGCGCGCCAATCGCAAAGAACAGACGCAGCGCTTCCTGCAGGCCCCCTTCACCGGCGCAGCGGTGCACGGCGACCGGTCAGCGCTGATGGAAGGGCGGCAGGTGCACGACGCGGCGGCGTGGCTGCGCGAGTGTCCGAGCCGAACTCTGCAGCTGCTGCAGCAGCGCGTGCTGTGCGCCACGGAGACGCTGTTCACGCAGCTTGTGGGCATGCCAGCCGCGGCCCGCGCGCTGCTCGACATCGCCCGTGATCCCAACGAGCGGCGGAGAAGGCCTGCGGACGGCAGCGGCGACGAGGACAGTTTCGATGCTGCGCAGCACGCCGCGGATGCGTACTTAACCCCGCCGCCGCCGCTCAGCTTCTCGGACTTTCTCGCCAACTTTATTCGCGAGCCGCCGGCCAGCGCATCCGCGGCGTCGGGCCCTGTGTTCTTCCGGGGTGTGCTGCTCAGTGGGCGGCCGCAGCCCGCCGCGCCGCTCTCGTCTCTCCACCTCGTCTACGGCCTTCACGTGGTGGAAGACGTGCTGCGTGCGCCGACGACCGACGCAACGTCCTCTCCGTTACCGTCCGGAGGGGCAGCTGGAACCAGCTTAGAGGCGCACCAGGCGCTGCTCTCCGAGGTTGTGCACTGGGCGACCTTCTTCGAAGACGTCTTCGACAACGCGCGCGAGGGACTTTGCCGCGATCCGCTCAACTTTTACGTGGCGGTGCTGCTGGCCTGTGCGGAGCGCGGCGCGTGGGAGCTGCACCACACACCCGAGGCGATCGCCGAGGAGGCTGTGCGACACCTGCAGCTCGAGGACAGCACCAGCGGGCGGCGGCCGCACCTGTGCACGGCGTGTCGGGCGGAAGCCACGCACCTCGCGGAGAGCTGCCGGACGTACGTGCGCCGCACTCTGCGCACGATGCAGGACGAGGGCACGGTCAAAAAAGGTCAGCGGCAATTGGGGCGGACGCGCTTCTTTCTCGCCACGCCGGCAGTGGTGTGGTGGGCGGCTGCCTTTCTGCGCCTGTACCGCCTGCGCAATCCTGTCGTCGCGGCAGCGGGCTCTTCAACGGGTGACGGAGAGGCCGTGTCGACATCACACGACGTGGTGAGCAGCGCCGAGGTGTACTTCATTCGCGACTGGATCGCGCAGGCTGCCAAGATGGACCACGACGGTTTTCGGGAGCAGGAAAAAGAGGGGTGCTTTTCACTTCCTCTGAGCTGCGCCACCGATGCCGCCGTGGCGGTCTTCGCTTTCACTCCGGAGAATGTGGAGGAGGGTGTGCGGCACATCTCTGCGTGGGCCGACTCCTGTGTGGCGTCGAACACTGCCCTGTCTGTGCAGGAGCTGTTGACCATTCTCCAGGACGACTTCGCGGTTGTGCCGTACTACTGGAGCTACTTCAAGGCCTAAGCGCTAACCGAATTGCGTGTTTCAGTATGTGTCTGGGTGGAGTTGTCTCTAGTGTGGACTTTCTTTCTCTTTTTGCTCCTGAAAATCTGCTGTGTATTTTTTTTTTTTTTTTTGGTGGTGGAAAAGATGTCAGCACACTCATGTATTATACTGGATTTAAAACCCCCTTCTTTTTGTGGATTTCTTTGATGCGATGTAAACACGTATGTTAACCCAAAATAATAATAAAACTGCAGCCTTTCCCTGGCCCTGTCTGCACGTCAGTTTATAGTTTTGCAGCTTCCAATTGAGTTGCGAGGAGCTTTTCCAGTATGCAATCTGTTTTTGTCTTCCCCCTTCTTCCAACATGTCCTTTCACTTTCCTTGTCTCCCTCCTCTCCCTGGTATTCTCTTCTTTTCTTTTCGTTCATTGGCAATTATTAAGTTAGCCTGAAGCACGAACTGTCTCTTCGTCGAGGGAAGACAAACTGTTTTTTCGCAGGTAGTCATTTCTTCAACTCCTTCTTTTCTTTGCTACTTTAAATAGGTGCTTTTATTTTGATTGCTATCCTTGTTTCTGCTTTTTGCTCTTTTGTTTTCCTTTTTTTTATTATTTGTGTGTGTGTGTGTAGTTGCTGCTGCAATTTCGAAAACCAGTAAACGCAGACCGTGGCCCAGTCAGTTCTGCCTTTCTTCTTACTTGCTCCCTTTGTTTTCTTTTGCATTTTCATTCGTTGTTAAGGAAGTGCTAGTCCGCAACACACACATTTGAAACAGCATTCCAGTAGTGTCTGTGTGTTGTTCGTTTTGTTGAGCTTCTATACATTTATTACATTTTCTAGTTGTTGTTGTTGTTGACTTTATTCTATTCTTTTCTTTTCTTTTGTTGACACTTCAAGATGCCTGTCGTGGATGTTTCGGTGCTGAGCGCGGCCGACGTGACTGGCGTGTCGCCAAAGAAGTCATTCTGCGTGTACGTCCGTCTGCAAGGCCAGGCGATCCGCACGAAGCCTGCGAGCCAGGACCGCACAAATGAGATCCGCTTCGGCGAGCGCTTCCGCTTCCAGTACCAGCCCGACACCCGCCGCCCGGGTCGCAACCGCATGTTTGTGGAGCTGTGGACGAAGTCGCTCTTCTCGCAGGCGTGTGTGGCGGTGGCGTGGATTGAGATGGACGAGCAGCGCTTTGTCCGCGGGCAGCAGATGCGGCTCAACGTGCACGGCACCTTCGAGGGCAAGTCCGCCACCATCAGCCTCGTCATCACCCCGCTAGACTTTGGCGAGGCTGCGGATATGCCACCGATGCAGCAACAGCAGCTGCCGTACCCCAACCAACCTGGGCAGATGCAGTACCCCGCACCCGGCGGCTACCCCAACCAACCTGGGCAGATGCAGTACCCCACACCCGGCGGCTACCCCAACCAACCTGGCCAGATGCAGTACCCAGGTCAGCAGCCTCCGCAGGCGATGTACAACGCGGAGCCGGCGCAGGGCGTGCCGCTGGTGCAGCCGAACCCGTACACGAGCGCGGCCTACGCGCCCAACGCGATGCCGGTGGTGCAGGACCCGAGCAACCCCAGCTGCCATCAGTGCGAGGCCGCGCCGCTGCCGCCGCCGCAGCCCGACGCCTTCTTTGGTGCCTCGCTGCCACCCCCGCTGTACCCCGGCCTGTCGCAGGGTGCGCCGCGGGCGGGGACGGAGCAGTATTACCCGGAGGCGCTGCCGGTGGCGGAGGACAAGCCGGAGTACGACTACGGCAACGACTACCCAGTGAAGCCGAAGCAGGTCTAAGCCGCTGAGGAATAATGCGGTGCAGTGTCAGCGCCGTAGTGGCACTCCTCGGCGCACTTTGAGAGAGCGCAGCGGTTATTTCTCGCCCTCTCTCTCATCCCTTTCACCTCACCTCCTTTCTTGCGCCATCAACGACACTGCAAGAGCGGAGGTGAGCACTAACATGGCTTCGTTGCCTAAGAACGGTGATAACTAAATAGAAACCTTAACTTGCTTTCTCTCTCTTTTTCTCTAGCTTACAAACGGATAGTGGGGGGTCATGCTGTTTTTTTTTTTGCGTTTTTTCTTTGTTTTCACTCCCGCTTTCGTTGCTTTTCGTGTGCGTCTGTGCGTGTTCAGGAAACTCTTCTTGGTGGTTGTAACCGTTGCTTGTGTTTTCTTTTTCTGTTCTCTGTATCTCTGCAAATCTCAATTCAAAAAAAAAAGAAAAGGAAGGCCAAGAGAAATGAACGAGCCCAGGCGCCAGTGGCGCTGCTGCACGCGCGGCGAAGCGCGATCAGCGTTACGCGCAAAGAGCGAAGGAGAGACCCTTCGATCGGTGGAGCGAAATTCCTCACCACAACCGCGCCCTGCAACCTTCAAAAACAAAAATTTTTCTCCTCCCCAAAACCTCTTTCCCCTTCTTCGCCACCGCCCTCTAGCCCTCCTCCCCTGGCTAGCACCGAGAGGCGGCACAGTCCTGCCCACCCAACGAAGGCCCATCGTCCCCCAAGGCCATCGGCGAGCCCGTCCAGCAAAAAACGAAAGCAAGAAGCGGAGAGGAGAACGAGAGCAAAATGAAAGGCGGAGGCGGAGAGAAGCCATTGCAGATCCCGCTGACAATTCTTTTTTCTCTGAAAGCTTTGAATCCTTGTTTGACAGAGCACACTTCATTCGTTTCATCTTTTTTTTTTTTCTTTTAAGCGAAATGGTCTATGGGCGTTGCAAGCGGTAGATGTACAAGATTAGGGAAAGGAAAGGTTTGTTTTCTCACGAAGGAATGAGGCGCGCGGTCTCCTGCTGCAGCCACAGGACGTGCTCCATCTGCTCCTGCAGCTCCAGAATGCGCTGGTGCGTGTCGGCGAGGCTGCCGCGCTGGTACTCGCCGACCTGCCGCTGCTCCTGCAGCGCCTGCCAGAGCGCGCGCAGCTGCTCCTCCAACACTCGCACCCGCACCGCCAGGCTGGCCGCCTCGACGCTGATCAGCGGGTCGTAGTGCTGCGGCGCCAACGGCGGGGACGAGACCGCAACGCCCGGCGGCGGCGGCGGCGGTGGCGGTGCGGCGCGGCGCGTGAGCTGCTCGAACGCATCATTGTACTCCTCCGGGCTCTGCCGCGGTGGCTGCGGCTGCGGAGGCGCGGGTGCGTAGCTCGGTCCCCCCGCGGGCCGCTGCCACCACACCGTGGGCTGTTGGACCGCCACCGCCGCACTCACGGGAGGCGACGGTGCCGCAGTGGCGGTCGGGGCAGCAGGGGCGGCCACGGCACGCTTGCGGTGCATCACCTGCAGCACCGCGTTTGTCGGGACGCGGTAGTAGTGCAGGGTGGCCTTGTCGTTCAGCTCCATGTACCGCCACAGCAGCCGCAGCCGGCCCGGTCCGACAACGGGGGGCCGCCGCGCTGCGCTCTCCTCTGCGGATGCGCGGCGCTGCTGCCGCGCCATCTCCTCGCACAGCATCCGCTTGACCTCCCACACGGTGCACGTCTCGTGGCACGCCACCACGTACGTCAGCGGGCCGACCTCGCACTGGAGGTTGAGAACCGGCCCGCGCTTGATGGCGCACACGACTTTGATGAAAGGGTCTCCCTTCAGCATGAGGCAGCCGTTGTCGCGCAGCGAGCGGTCGGCGTAGATCTGGCGCCGGTTGTGCAGCAACAGCTGCACCTCTGGTTTGATTTTGAAGTAGTCCTCGATGGCGAGCTGCATGGCGCGCAGCGGTGCGTCGATGTCGACTTCCGTGTCGAAGAAGTCGCCGTGCGTGTTGAAGACGCGGACGGGGGCGATGGGCGTCAGCTGCACGGAGACCGGCGCACCCGCCTGGTGCGTTGGGGCTGCAGCCATACTCAACCTGCGATGCGCGCTTCTCTTTGTTGGTGAAAATTTATCTCCGTGTGGGTTTTTTTTTTTTAATGTGAAAACTGTACACGTGTGAGGTCGTCTGGGAAGCACAGAAGCTGTGGGAGGGAAGAAGCACACTCGGGGTGTCGCATCAACCACAAACAAATAAAGATTGTAAAAAGAAGACGGAGGAGGAGCGGACAAACAAAGTAAGAAAATGGTAAAAAGGTTTTACAGAACGCATGTCGATAAGACACAAGTGCGCAGCGACAGAAGGCGGCTACGTATTCTTTTTTCTTTTCCTCCTTCTCCGCAGAGCAAAAAAAAAGAAAAGGGTCAGAAACAGTCTCATACCATCTCGCTTCTCGTGCGTTGCTCACCTGCGATGAACTGAGCCTTCTGCCACGACACGGATGTGTGCGCTGCTGCTGCAAGCGTTCCTTCTCCGCAATTGTGTGAACGCCCTGTCAAGCGTCACCAGACGGGAGTGAGAAAGATTTGCAATCCCATAATATTTTTTTTTAATGCACGTGTGGTACTTTTGCTTTGTTTCTGATTTGGCAATTTCTATTTCAAATACAGGAGATCTGGCAGGTGACACTGGACGCTGTCCGTGCATTCCCCATCCACTCCACAAATACACCAATGAACTCAACAACCTCGATTCACCACCACGAAAAAAAAAAAAGTAACTAGTGGCCGCAGGCACAAGTACGGATTACTGAGGGGCGGGGGCAGCCTGCTTGAAGCGCTCCTCGCGGCGACGCAGCGTCTCCTCGTCCACCACAAACGTCGGCGCCGGCAGCACCGGGGCTGCGGGGGTGGCGCTGTGGATGTTCAGACCGAAGCGCGCCGCACGGCGGGCGAGGGCTTCCTGCGTGGCCGACATGGGGTCGAGCCCCGCCGCCGCGCGCTGCTTCTCCTCCTCGGAGAGGCCGTCGATCAGCTTGCGCACGACGCTAGCGGGGACGCCGGCGTGGCGCGCGGCGCCCTCCTCGTCCACGTGCCACTTGCGGGGCGGCATGGAGGATTTGGGCTTGCGCAGGATGCGGCTGAGGCGGTGCGTGTTCTTCGCCTTCAGCTCCACCACTGCCGGAGCAGCCGGCATGGCATCTACGGGGGCGGACGTCGTCTGGGCCTCGGCGGACATTGCAGGAGACAGATTAGGAGATGAAAAGAGAGGAAATTCAACGAACCTGTCAAGACAGAATCAGGGAAGGTCGAACAGAGGGAAAAACTATGTAGGCAGCATTGATTCAGAGAGAAAAAAGGAGGAGGGGGCAAGCGAATGAGAAAGGTGGAAGATGAATAGAAAACGCAATAAAAGAAAAAAAAACGACATGACCGGCAGACGCTGAAAGCTGTATGCAGGCGTAATTTTCACAGAGGTAGCGCATGCATGTTCCCTGACTTAAAGTCTTGATTAAGGTTAGTGACGTACATTTTCTTCTCACATCATTCAAAGCACCACAAGCCGTTCCACTTCTTGCGACGACTTGCCCACTCCTGCGTAGTCTTCCCTTTTTTTTTAATTCTAGATGTCTGAAGACTCGTCGCTCAGTTAATGCGAGACACATGTCAGGTTTTCCCATGTCAGTGGTTAAAGAAGAAAAAAGAATCGTTCAATGGGGAAAGAAAGAAGTGCGTTGGCGGAAGACGTTGTCCTCCGCTGCTGTTAATAATAATTACGAGCAGCACCACGCGGCGTCTGGTGTGTGTGCAATGGAGAGGGAAAGATTTGTTGTATGGCCCGGTGGGCACATCCGCGTCTCCGCACAGTGCCAGCGTGTGTTGTTGAGATACGATGCACACTTCACCCTCCGGCGCAGGGAGAGGAAGACACGCAAAACAAGCGAAAAAGAAAAGGCAGTTAAAACGGGATTCAAAAAAAAAAAAAAAAAAGGATGTTAATTGATATGAAAATCATGTGTAGTTTTGAAAGACGTTTGAAAAAGAAAAACAGAAAAGATGGGCGAATGCGGGCTTGGTTCCCGACATTGCTTATCGCTGGCATGTTGAATGGCAAAAAAAAGGAAAAAAAAGCAGCAGTCAGTGACGCTTTACAAGGCATCCACTGCGCTGCACCGTTGTGCTCGGCTAAATATCAGCGGCACAACAACCCTTCGCGATGAGTCAACAGATCGAATTCGTGGCGTGTATGAGCGTACCTTGATACAAGCAAAGCAAAACTGAAACAACAATAAAAGAGAAGACGGAGTATTCTGTTTTATTAGTGCTATAATTACTCGTGCTAGTTCTATTAATCGCAAGCCTCGCCCGTGCGCTCAAGCGTGTGCGATGCTGCGTGTCTGTGTGCGTGTGTTGGAGGTTGGTGTAAGCATATGTTGCTACACAAGAAAAGAATAACCTTGCAACACCGAGTGCTCGTCTTTTTTTTTTTTCCTCCCTTAAAAAGAAGAACACGAAGATGCGTATTCTACGTGAGTTCGAAGGCTGAAAAGACAGAACAATACTCGGTCACACACACACACAAATGCACATCTGGAAAAAGGCAAAGCTAGTTTTCCAAAAACTAACAGCAGCAGCAGCACGAACCAGAGTGCAGGATAAGTTAATCAAAGGTACTACAAGAAAAAAAGAGAGAACAACAAACCCACGGTCACGAAAAAGAAAACGAAAAAATGAAGAGTCGTATAAATGGGCAAACAATACATGGCGAGAGCAAAATAAAAAGTTAAGTTTTGTAATTTAGAGTGAAGAGAAGGTGCCGTTGGCAGAAAAAGAAAAAAATGAAAGAAAAACAATAAAATTTAAATACAGTGTAAATTATGAAAAGTGTGAGCTGGATGAAAACAAAAAAAAATGAAGAAGGCAAAGGGTCATTCACACGTGCATTTGCACGTACTCTTCAACATCGATCGTCTCCTCCTCCTCTTCCTCCTTCGCGTACCAGTGCGTCTGCGACACAATCGGCTGCTTCAGCACCATCTTGTAGAGATCAGAGCTGTGGTAGAGCTCCGAGTACATGCCCCACGCCATGAACGACAGCGACGACGAGCACCCGGTGTTGAGGGGAATGCGCTGGCCGCTGTGCGTAAAGTGCAGAAATTCCGGCGGGAGGTGGGGCACCACATCCGGCTGCAGGTACCCGCGGAAGTGCCGGTAGTTCGGCGGCGTGGTCAGCATCTCCGACAGCGTGTCGCGCTCGTGCACATCGCCCGGCGGCGTCGCCGTGGCAGCAGCAGCAGTCGGCATCACAGGCGCCACCTTCGGCTGCTGGAATCCGGTCTGCTGCGGGAGGTCTGCCTGACGCGCACGGTTCTCGCGGGCCTGCTGCCGCATGGCGCGGAGCCGCGACCGCCAGTCGACGGCCAGCACGCGCGGCGAGGCCATCGTGATGACGGTGATGCGCCGGCTGGGCCGCTCCGCCGCCAGCTCGAGGCCGGCCAGCTGCGCCAGTGCCCCGCCCAAGCTGTGGCCGACCAGCAGAATGTGGTCGAAGTCGGCCGCCACCTCCTTGTACGGCACCGTCTGTACCAGACCCAGAAACCCACGGTGCACCTGCGGCTGCACCACATGGCCGGGCAGCCCCGGAATCGGCGCGCCAAGCACGCCGTAACGATCCGGCAGCGGCACGGGCCAGTAGTTGAAGTTTGTCAGCCAGTTCCGCTTTGAGTTGGAGCCGACGAAGCACAGGATCAGCTGTGGCTTGCGGCCAGGGCTTTTGCGGATCATCCCGAGGCAGCGGGTGGTGTGGTCGAAGTCCGGCAGCGGCAGGATGGTGATCTCGTGGGCAATGGTGCAGCGCTCCTCGACCGACTTCTCTGGGCGGAAGGCGTCGATGGCGGCGGCGATGCGCTTGCGCTGGTCCAGCGTGATGGCGTCCACCTGACCCGACTCGAGCTCGTAGGACAGCGAGCAGAGTTCGCCGACGGCCTGGACAATGCGCGACTGCACCGGTGGCGTCTTGTTGCGCACCAGCTCCTGGAAGAGGACGCGGGTGTGCTCCGTGATGTCGGACCAGCCCTCGGCGATGGAGATGGCCATCACGACGCGGAGAATGTACTCTGCAGGGCTCACCATCACCGCGGGCGGAGTTGTCACAGCAGCAGCAGCAGCAGCAACTGGAGTAGAGCCACTCGCAACGGCGATGTGGGGCGTGGCCGTGACGGTGTCGTCCGAGTCCGCAGCAGCAGCCACAGCGGTAGTCGCAGCGGCAGCAGCAGCAGCAGCAGAGTCGACCTCAGTCTCCACAGCGGTGGGCTGCGCCACAGACGCGGCCGTCTTGGGCACCGTCACGACGTCCGCGCGTGGCGTGATCAGCTCGCGCTCCTCCGCCGTCCCGACGATTTGGGTTTCGATGGAGCGGATGAGGACGAAGATGGCGCCGAGCAGCTCATTCTCCTCCTCCCGCGTGAGGGGTTGGATGAGGGCGCGGCTGTGCGGGTGGGTCGCGACCTCCGCACTCGCCTCCGCCTCTGCCCGCGCCTCCGCCTCTGCCATGCGAGCGCGCAGCAGCTTGCGGTAGCGGTGCTGCAGCAGCGCCGCCGTCGTCATGGCCTCCTCGACGGAGGTGCAGAGGGGCTGCGAGGCGACGCAGGACGTGTCCAGGCCGGTGCCGACCTCTGGGAAGTACCACTGCTTCATCTCCAGCAGAAACCACGTCCCGACGAAGAACGGCACGCCAATGGCGAAGCGGAGGAAGCGGCGGAGGCGCGGGCCGAAGATGTAGAGGTACACCTCCTGGCACAGCTGCAGGACACTGATGCCCAGCTGCAGGGCAATGCGCAGCGCCGTCAGCGCACCGGACACCCCAATGCGCGCCGGGCGTTCCACGAGGGCGAGAAACCACTCCACCTGCCGGCGCATCAGCGCGACAGCGTGGCAGACGGAGGCGGGCACCGGCACGCGGGCCATCGCGGCGCTGCGCAGCAGAGAGGCGCGCCGCGACAGCCACTTCGGCCACAGGAGCCACGCCATCGGGAACTTGCGGTAGCGGCGGGTGCGAGGAGGGCGGACGCTGGCGCGCCACGTACCGGACCCGTACGAGTGGGAGTGCGTCGATGACGCCGCCGCGGCTCTCGTGGTGGTAGTCGGGAGGGCCGTGGCGTGCACAAAGGCGCTCTTCTTGTTGGGCCACGTCGTCCCGGACGTTGCCAACCGCCACGTCCGCTCAGTGTAGCGCACGAGTGAGGTACGCATTGTGGATGCACCAGGCACGACGCAACTTCTTTAATCAATTTTTCTCCCTACCGACTTCTATTCTCCTTTTTTTTTCTTCTTCTTCTTTTTTTTCCTCAAGTGCTGAACAACCGCGTTCAGGGATGAAAAAAGAACCTAATTCGTTTAATTCTACAAAGAAAAAAAAGGAGGTATGTAAACGGAAAGAAAAAAAAAGGACCGCGAGAAGAAAAGAACGAGAACCGTCCTCCTTAGTGAAAACACTGGGGAGAAAAAAAAGGTAAAACCTGAAAACTAAAAGAAAAACTAAAGGCCACAGAGGAAAAATAAAAGGAAGCGCAAACGGAAAAATCTGATTATGCACACACACGCACGCACTTACGCAAAACCTCAACAAAGTGAGTTAAAAAGGTAAAAACAAAAGAAGAAATTGGAGTATAAAAGAAAAAAGGAGAAGGAAAACACCGTTGAGTTCGTATTATCTTCACAGCAGGTGCTCAGCAAATTACAAAGGACGATTGTAGCAGCGCAGTTTTCAGCTTATTAGCAAGCGCTGCCACAGGTCCAGAATCTGGAAACTAAGGAAAAGAAAATTGAAAATATAGGAGGTGCAGGTAAGAAACTCACAGGCCGCGTGGGGCTCGGCTTTCTCACTTTTGTGGCGCTTAAGTTTTGAAAAAGCTTTCAACGGAAAGAAAAATATAAGGAAACGAATAACAGTAGGCAAGTAAGATACTGGAAAATAAGTCAGATGTTCAAGTTGCTCTGAATTATTTTCTATTGCAATTTGAAAAACAAGAAGGACGTTCTTGACGACAACAAAAAAAGAAAGTAAGAGGAAGAGAGAAAAGTAAGAAAAAGCATTTTTTTTTCGGATGTCTTTGAAGCTTTTAGAATGAGCTGCGGTCAAACCAATTTCGAAAAGTCAGCGTGCTGCCTCATGCGCTTCCGATGTTGCTCATGGCTACACACAGCAATTGTGTTGCTCCGTCTCTCTCTCTTTCGTACGAAGAAGGAAGTCGAACAAGAGAAACTGTCACAAACGCACTCGACAGTTCTTCACTTTGAGTGTGTGAACGCATCACATCAGAGAAGAAACGCTTTACGTACCCTCTGCAACTGCTTGAAACCTTTAGCTGTCTGGTCTTTTACTGTCAATCTTCTTTCTGTCTTTTGATGTAACTGTGAAGTAACGGCTAAGTCGCACCTTGTCGCGAGGAGTGAGAAATGAACTAAAATGAGTGTAAACCAAAACAAAAACTATAGAGCCAGGAGAGAAAGGTTGTGAGAAAGCAAAACTCTTTCACACCTTTCCCCTCCTTCCAAATGAGCAGAAGCGTCAAGGACCAGCATCCATGAACAGCTGCTACTCCGCAGCAAATAAAACTCTTCCCTGCCGGTCAGCATGAGCGCGTACCTGCACCTTCACGCGCTACCACAGATCAGCAGAACTGCAAAACGACAGCACGCCGTCACAAGAAAAAAAAAAGGAAAATCCGTTATTGTGGAATGAAACCAAAGCGGAAGAGCAGAAATGCCGGGGCCTGCGAGGCGTTGAAGCGCATCCCAATGGACTCCCCAGCGTCAATGTCGCGCACCGCTCGCAGCTCCGCGCAGCTGCCCACCTTCGCATCCCGCGTGTTCACCTCCACCTGCACGTTGCTGGAGGAGAGGTGCGGGGTCATGTCCATCAGCGGCACCAGCGTGGGCACGAGGTGGTACTTCTCCGCACCGGCCGGGTTGCCCATCAGCGAGCTCACGGTGGAGCGGAAGCGGCGCCACCACTTCGTCTGCAGCTCCGCACGATCGACGGTTGACAGGGCGGTGTAGCTCAGCGTGGAGCCGACCTCCTGCGGCGCCAGGCCCGCCTTGGGCAGCATGTGCATGCGACCAAACACCGTCCGCAGGGCCCAGTAGGCCACCTGGATCGGCGGCGCCTGCGGACCCCACCGGCGCAGCAGCAGGTGCAGCACCGAGAGCATCTCCTTCTGGTAGTCGTCCCACTCCACCAGCAGCAGCGGGTCCAGCACGTCCTTGTGGCGCTGAATGACGGCCTCGTCGTTGATGGCCGGGTGGGGGAGGAGGTTGTAGTAGTCGTTGTGCGGGCTCGCGGGGTTCATGTGGTCCGCTGCGATGAGCAGGGCCAGGTACACCTGCTCGTACATGACGGGGTCCTGGATGCTGCGCGAGGTCATCAGCAGGCGGACCTCGTCGAGGCCCGGCGGCTTCAGGGCCTTCACGTAGTCGTTGTCTCGCATGATCTGCTCCGACGAGACGGCGAAGTGCTGCAGCGGCACGGACAGCACCGTCGTGCCCTCCCGCACCGGGCACTTCGCGACGAGGCCGCGGCAGTCGTCCTCCTTTGGCTGCACGGCGACGCAGTCGAACACGGCGCCGCCGGCGTGCATTTTCTGGCAGAAGTCCTCCACGCGCGAGGTGAAGCCTGGGAGGGCGGTGGTGGTGCTGGTGCTGGCAGCCGCCGCCGCCAAACGAACCACTGTGGAGCGCCACATGAGATGGCCTACTAGTGTAACGCGTGTTTTTGTTGTTGATGTTGTTGTTGTTGACAGTGGAGCCGCGACGCACGTGTGGAATCTACCCTTTGCACCTGCGTATGTGTGTGTCTGTTTTGANCGCCAGACCACTTTGCACAGCAGCCGCAGACCATCGCGCGCTGTCGAGAAAAATTAGTAAAGAAATATTGTGGACCTTGGACAACCGCAAACACTTATCAGCGGGTTTAATATCCCGTCAGTCTCTTTTTCTTTCTTTTTTGGCAGATTTACTGTTTACCAAAAAGCCGTTGGCCGGCTTGAGATCTAAAACCGAAAATTGTATATACGCAAGTTATCCCCACAAAAAAAAAGAATACCTAAAAGAGTGAAAACGTGTACGGAGTGTCTATAGACCTTTTCCAGCTGCACTCGTGGCTTTCGTAGCGGACGCTTCGTACGGGTCCGCTCGACCACAGCGAAGCTGAAAATTAAAAACATGTACTTTACCAACAAAAGCATAACAATGTAGCAGCCATCGATGGCGCCAGCTGAAAACAACGAGCTTTGTCAAAGAAGCTTTCTAGCGAAAAAAAAAAACGGATTGGAACACATTGAAACAAGATAGTCAGACACAAAAAAAAAGGTAATATAAAACGATGAGGGAGCAATGTAAATATAATCACCACGCCACAGAGACATTTCTTGTTTTCAAAACACACAGGCATCGTTTTTTTTCATGCCCACTACGAGAGCTCCGCAAAGCGGCTTCGGATGGAGAAGACGACGTCGTTGCGTCCGCACGTGACCTCGCCGAAGGTCACCGCCTCGTCCGACAGGTACGTGTCCCCCGCAAACACACCGTAGCGGTCCACGTCGCGCAGGCTCGGCGGCGTCTTGCCCGTCTCTGCGGCGGGGCGTTGCATCGACGTGATCCACTCTCGCAGCGCGCCCACCGGACACTCCGGCTCCACCGGGACGCCGTAGTGGAACCGCGCCGCGTCCTCCGGGTCCTTGATTGTGATGCGCAGGCGGTTCAAGCTGCCCGTGCTCTCCACGCTGTAGTCCGGCGTGCCGGGGCGCGACTCGGGGCTCGCCGTGGCGCGGCGCTGCGCGTTCACGTTCGCCTCCGTCATGCGTGTCCGTCCCAGCGGGCTGCTGCTGTGGTGCTGCCGCCGCTGCTGCTGCTGCTCGAGCGAGGGGGAGACGAGGATGGACACGGGCGAGGGCGAGTTGCGCGGGGTGGGCACGCGGGTGGTGCTCAGCGCCGCCGGCCCAAGTGTCGCACTCGTCTCCTCTGGTGTGCCTGCCGTGGTCGTCTCATTAAGTCCACTCGCTGACTTCGCGGACGGCTGCGGCTGCGGCGGCGTACGTTTCGGGCCTGAGCCGAGGAACGACACGGGCTGGCGCGGCACCGCGTCTGCGGACTGCCGGCGGCGCTCGCTGTACGACGTCCCACCGGCAGACCCACTGGACTTCCTCGTCTTCACCTTGGCGCTGTCTGTGGCGCCTGCCGCTCCCGCGCTCGTCGTAGACGTCGGCGCCGCGTCTTGCGGCTTCGCTGCGCTTTGCTGCTTTGGCGTCTGCACCGTTTTCTCCTGTGCTGCCGCTGTGGAAGGCACCTCCGCACTGGCAGCGGCCTTCTGCGCGGCCATCTTTGCCTTCTTCTGGCTCAGCCGCTCGGACTTGCGCCGCAGCGCCTCCATCACCTCGTCGGACGCCTTCGTGGGCCCGGACGGTGTTTCGGTTGCCGCCGGGGTCGCGGCAGGCGCGTAAGTGGGTGAGGCGGGGGTTGATGCCTTCTTGGCTGCGCTGCTGTCCTGCGAGGAGCGTCGCCGCAACCGCAGGAAGGACGCCTTCACGGACGAGGCAACGCTGGAGCCGCGGCTCGAGCGACCAGACGCGGCGGAGGCGGAGCGGCTTTCCTCCGTGGCGGAGAGCGTCGCCGGAGTGCCGTGGCGCTGCATCGGGGATTTGGGACTCTTCTTCGACCTGCGCGTCGTCGTCGTCGTCGTCGCATTGGCCTCAGCGGGCACGGACAGATCCTCCGACTTGAGAGGCTCGACGAGTGCTGCCTGCGCCGCGTCGGTGGGCTGCGGAGAGTTTTTGTTGTTGTTGCGCACCTTGGCAATGCGCTCCAGCCGCGCCGGGTGCGGGCCGCGCTGCTGCGTCGAGGCTGTGGAGGAGGCGCGAGAGGTGGTGTTGCTCGGCTGCTCCTCGCCGGGATGCTCGGTGCTGCTGGACGACGGCGCCGCACGACGCAGCCAGCGAAAGGCCTTCTTTCGCGTGCCCAGCGTCTTGTCGCCCCCCGCCGTCTTCTCCTTCTGCTTCTTCAGCAGCAAGTTTTTGAGGGAAGGGGTAACGGAGGAGGTGGCCGAGAGCTGCGGCGTGGGGTCAGGTGAGGCGCGGTGCCTCCCCTCCTCGCGCTGCTCCGATGGCCCGCGGGCGGTGGCGGCCGTCGGTGTTGCTGCCGCCTCGTCGATCACCTGCGATGCCACATCCACCTCAACATCCTCCTCCTTCTCCAGTGGCAGCACGCCACGCTCCTGCTGATGCTGTTCGGCCTCCGCCTCTGCCGCTGCCTGCCGCGCGGCCAGCTCTGCCAAGCGGCGCGCCTGCTCCGCGGCCATGGCGGAGGTGATGGTCAGCTCCTTGCCCTCCACCACGTACCGCCCCGCGCCGTCAAACATCGCGTCGTCGTTGCCGCTTTCGTCCGCGTCGGTGCAGCCGGTGTTGCGCACGGCCCCCTCGTTGAAGGCGAGGATGCGCTCGCGGATGGACTGGCTGCTGGCCACGCTGCTGCCGCTGCTGCTGGGCCGGCGCTCCTCAAGCCCGCGGAAGGGGCCGCGCGGCTCCGCGACGCACAGCTCCGGCGACGGCAGGGAGCGGTCGAGGGACGGGCGGACGCCGTCGATGGCGGACGGGCTTGGAGCCGGCGAGTCGAGCCTCTGGTCCCCGGCCCTGCCCGCAGCGGCGGCGGAGGCCGCTCCCGCCTCCAGGTGCTCCTTCAGCCGCTCACGTGTCAGCGGGCGGACCACCTTCATTGCCGAGCCGCTGCCGCTCTTTGCAGGGGCTGACTTGAAGTAGAAGACGGCGTTGTCCGGCACACGCAGCTCGGCAAAGGTCTTCTGCTCGTCGGCGACCTCGACGTGGGCGAGGTGCAGGCGGTGGCGCGGGCCGGCCGCGCACAACTCGCGCAACGTCCCCACCGGGAAGTCCTTGCGCACGCGCAGGCGGCGGTACGAGTAGGCGCGTGGCAGCTGCGACTTGGTCGTGGCCACGGTGGAGAAGGTGGCGTTGAGGAGCTCGTCCAGCGGCACCTCCTCCGGCTGCACCTCCGTCACCTCCACGTTGGCCTCCGCGCTGAGGGCGGCGGCCGCCATGCCGGCAGCGGCCCGGTCCCGTGGCAGCCGCAAATACACGACGACGTAATGGCGGTCTCTGTCCACCGCGCGATCTTTGATGTCTGCGGAGGTGGTGGTGGTGGTCGTGATGCCGCGAGCAGCGGGTGGGGAGGGTCGCGGCGACGAAACGCTGCCCACCGCCATGGGTGTTGCGGCGGTGCTGGCGACGGTGTCCGTGTTGGGGAAGTGGTAGCTGTTGGCGAACTCCACCGCACTCTCGCGGCGGCGGCTGGCGGAGAGGCACGGCGCTGACACCGTGCGGCCTTGCGGGCCCAGCATGCGGACGCCTGCGCCGCCACCCGGCATGCAGCAGTAGTACGGCATCATGGCCGGCTGCATCGCACCGCCGTAGAAGCCGGCCGCGCCCATGCTGCCGTGGGGCATCGACCCCGCAGGCATGGCGGGCACCATCGGCATCATCATGGGCGTGAACATCATCATGGGAGCACCACCACCAGCACCGCCGCTCACGGCGCTGAAGGCGGCGGACTCGTACGCCATCGAGGGCAGCGCGTCGCCGGCGCTGTTCTGCCGCTCCGTGCTCGGGCTGCTGCCGCGACCCTCCGAGGAGAGTCCGCCGCTGGTGGAGCCGGACCCCTCCCTGCCCGCGCCGCCGTCCTTCAGCACCGGCTGCATCGTGACCGTCGTCATCGAGAAGCGTTGGCGGTCCTGCGGAAGCATTGAGACGGCGCTCTGCCGCCGGTCCCGCACAACGGACGCCGTCGTCGTGAGGCTGGAGTGGAGGTGCAGCACGGCGCGGCGGGGCAGCTTGCCCATCAGCGTGTCCAGCGGCAGCGGCCGCTCCTTGTAGTAGAGGGTAGCCTCCGTGTTGCCCATCTGCGCCGCCTGCTCCTGCGACACGGCAGCCTCCATGACGTAGCGCAGGACGACGGTGGCGGGGGTGGTTTTGGTGACGGGCACGGCGTAGACCTCGCCAAAGGCGATCACCTCGATCAGATACATCTGCGTGGCGGAGGGCGAGGACGCGGAGGAGGAGGCGGCGAAGGAGCTGCGAGACTGCCCGGAGGGACCCTGCAGCTTCTTGAGGAGGGACGTCATGATGTACAATCACCTCGGAAAGAGAAGCAGCAGCAGTGGGCTGAAAAAACGAAAAACAGTAAACAATGAAAAGAGAGAGAGCACAGTACGAAGTAGCAATCTTCGCCGTGGTGCGCCTGTAGAGAGAAAAGAAGAAGAGAAAAAGAGGACTATTCTAAAGAGTAGCGCTGTTCGCCTTCCTTTATTCTTTTAATTAAGAGAGTTGAGGCTTGTTTTTTTCCGGCTGCTTAAATAAACGATGACAAGATGGATTGTGGATGTACCTAGTCTATGTGTGTGTGAATTTTTTTTAAGTGATTTGCTGTAATGCACAGGTGATAATAACTTATTTTTGTAACGTTTTTATCTAAAATGTAAAAACAAAAAAGGAGTTCTAAGAAAAAGAAAACGGCGGCAGATGTCTGCCAGTGTTATGATGATGATGCGCGGAAAGCGTTGCGATCAAGAGTGGTGCGTCTAAAAAAAAAAAAAAAAATTGATCTATGGTTGCTGACCTACGTGAGCTGTGCAGAAGAAGAGAAAAAACGTTTGGTAAGACAAAAGCAATTTTGCAATTTTATTCCTTCGTATGTCTGTCATGCAGGTGTGGCAATTGCTTTGCAGGCAACGTAGTAAGCGAGAGCGCTTTGCGAAAAAAAAAAAAAGAAAGGAGAGAGTGAGAGAGTGAGAGAGAAAGAATGAATAGCCGAGATTTAATTTAGTTTTCTTTGCATCGCGTCGAACGACATTGAAAGTGGAGGAAGCGCGTCTTCGCGAAGACCTTCACTTCTGTGGAGCGGCCCCGGCATTGAGATGCTCATCGAGTCTTTGATTTTGGTTTTATCGATCTCTCCTGAAAATCTCATCCTTTAGAGAAAAAAAGGTTTTTTATTATGGTTGTTCTTTTCTCTCCTTTTTTTTGGTTCAAAATGCAGCTTTTTTGCGTTGATTTTGAGCAGAGAGTGAAGAAGAGGCATTGAGTACTTCGCGAGAAGAGGACTCGGCGGCGGCGGAAGAACATAAAAACTATTCCAAAGAGGGGAGAGAGCCAGAATCAAAAAAAAAAATCTGTCTTACTCTCCCTCCCTCTCCACTGCTACCTAGTCTATTCAGCGTCAGCCGGTCGTCTCGTAGTGCTCTCGCGCACCGCTCGGCCGCGGCCGGAACTGCAGCGACGTCACGACGGAGTTCGCGGACACGTACCGCTCCCCCTCCGCCACCACCTCCAGTGCTTTAGACAGCACCAGTGGACGCTCCACGCCGTCGAAGTAGGCCGTCGCGTCACAGGGCCGCAGCGCGTCGTGCGCGGCGAGCACCCACTCCACCAACACGCGGTCGTGCTCCTCCGTCTGCGCTGCAGCGTGGGACAGCGCCGTCTGCAGCGAATGCTGGTCCACCACCGGCTGCCCAGGCCGCCCACCATAGGCAACCGACAGTGGCACTGCCTTGGTTTGTGGCGGCGCTGCAGGGAGGGGTCGGCTCAGCATCACGTCCGCGTACGTCTCGAGCAGCTGCGGCACGACCGGGACACGCGGCCGCACCGCCATGCCGAGCGGCACGTTGGGCGACGACGGCGGCGGTGGCGGTGGTGGCGGGGGGCTGGCGCTGCTGTTCTGCTCCTCCGCCTCCTGGTACGGCTGCGTGAAGGCGACCTGCTCTATCGACGACGAAGACGAGTGCCCCGTCCCCGCCACAGCGGAGTGCTCCGGGTACGGCGAGGTGGCTGCCAGGCCAGCGTGCACGCCTCTCGTCGGGGAGCCGCAGGCACTCGACCCTGCCGAGGAGACGGCGCCGTAGCCCCGCTGCGTGCTCCCCTCACCGCAGGCCCCGTCCATGCCGGGAGATGAGGCGTGCCACTCCACCACGAGAGCCGGCGGCGGGGAGTGCAGCAGGCGCACGAGCCATTCCACGAACTCGGCCAACGACACAGTGCCGCCGCCGCCACCACCGGAGGCCGGCGCTGACGCGTACAATGACGACGACGACGACGCTGATGTGGTTGTGAACGCCGAAGGTGCGCCGCCCCGCCTCGAAGCTCCGTTGCGGCGCACGTCGCAGCTCTGCATTTGGGCGTACAGGACGGCAGCCAGGGCCGCGGCCGGGTTGGCGCGGAAGGCGGCGGCGTTGAGGAGCGGTGCTGGGCAGACGGCGGCGGTTTCCGTCATTGCCCACCCGCCAGGGCCCGCGTAGCCGCCGCCGAATCCCTCCGGTGCCGCGAGCGGGGCCGCCGCCTCGAGCCACTCCCGCTCCTCGAACTGGAGGTGGAGGAGGAGGGGGCCCGTCGGACCGAGCAGCACCGCCTGCCCCAGCACCCCAGCCGCCCGGCAGGTCCCACAGCAGACCGGCGGGAAGTGGGAAAGGTCTGCTGTCGTCGGAACGGCGAGGCCGTGCCGGGCAGTGCCGTTGATGTTGCGGCGGCCAGTGAGGCTGCTCTCCTCTTCCGCGGTGTACGAATTTAAGGCGGGCCAGCGAGACGTGGCGCGGTGGTGCCGGTGTTGATGCTGGTGCACGGCGCACAGGCCCGACAGAGACGCGCTGCCGTCCTCCCTTCCTGCGCCACCGCCGTGCAGGGCATCCGCTGCCGTGTGGGACTGCCCGGCTGGCCGCTGCTCCGGCACGCAGCAGGCAATGCCGCGGCCGTACTGGTAGTGCGCCGTGAAGGTGTCCCGCGACGCGGCCAGCCCGAGCGACGGCACCCCGCCCTCCATCACGATCGTGTCGCCCAGCAGCACCGACGTCGAGGCGTCGCCGCCGGTCATCGTGGCCGAGCACAGCGGACACGCCGCCCGCTGCCCGACGTGACGGTAGCGGTGGTCCTCCAGCAGACTGGTGAGGGCCTCGCGTGCCTGGTAGAGGCGGCGGTGACTGCGCTCGTACTCGTCGGTGCCGACCTGGTCCATCCAGCCGAAGCTGTGGCAGTTCATCAGCAGAATGCGGGAGATGGCCCCCGGCTGTCCGCCCCACGCCGCACTGGCCCCCTCGCCTCCGCTGCCGCTGCGGTAGGCGTAGGCCTGCAGGATGCCGTAGAGGCAGCCCACCCACGGCAGCTGCTCCGCCCCACCCCGCAGCACGACGTAGTCGCCGCGGTGCGTGAGGGTGTGGTGGCCGTACGTGGTGAGGAGGTGCACGGTGATGGGGGACAGCAGCCGCACCGGCTCGAAGGCGTCGTGCGGGGCCCCGCTGTACTCCCAGCAGGCCCGCAGCACCCGCAGTGTGTCCTGCACCGCGGCATCAATCGACATACCCAGCACAGCTGCGGCGACAGGTGGCTCACTACTCCCTACCGCGCTACTTTCCTCGCTGCTGATAGACGGGGACGGCGCGGTGTACGGCACACCCAGCAGGGTCGGGGAGGCGGCTGTGTGCGGGCTCCGTGCGCTGCCCCAGCGCTGCTGCAGCCGGCGCCGCCGCTCCACGTCGTCCTCCTCGGCCTCCCCGTCCACCTGCGAGGGCGAGTCGTGCTGGGTCGCCGCCACCGCGTCGAGGTACATGAAAACTTCTTTGAAAAGAGCCGAGAAGGTGATCTGCTCCGTGCGGCGCCGCTTCAGCCGCTGCGGCGCAGGGGAAGGACGCGAAGGCGCGCTGCCGTCCGCGAGAGACGATGACGGAAAGTGTGCCTGCGGAATGGACGGGGCACTCTGCAGCTCTGCTGCGCGACAGGCTGCGGTGTAGCCGCGTGGCGACAGCGACGCGCCGAGGGCCTCGTAGCCGGCGGAAGAATGGCGCGCAGAGCCGTAGGCGTGGGTGTAGGTTGTATGAGATGCGGTCGTGGTGAGGGGTGGAGGTGGCTGCAGCGTAATGGCAGATGCGGGGTCAACGTGAGGGCCGTCAGCGCTGATGGCCGTCTCCTCGCCGCGCCGCGCACTTTTGCGGGAGGCCACACCAGACGGATCAACTCCCGCGCCGGTGTCATCACGAAGCAGCTGTGCCTGTGACTGCATAAACCTTTTCCAAGCGCAGGAGTGCAAAGGTGCAAATACTGCGTGGAAAATGATCAACAACTTCTTTCTTTCTCTCAGTAATGTAAGTGGAAGACAGAAGTTTCTGTCGCGAATAGCACAATAATAGCACTTCCAGTTAACGTGAATAAATAAATAAAAATGATGAGAAGCCTGAATAGATGCGGAAACAGAAGATAAGGTCTGCTTCGCGGAAAAAAATGTAAATAAGCGCGAAGTATGTTATTAAAAATCAATCTCGGCACAGTACACGCTAAAAAAAAGGTTGTGTTTTTTTTTATTGTGTGTTTGTGCCGATGGCTAGAAGTTGTTTCAGAAACCGCTGTTTGCCGCCCCACAAATTGGAGAAGATGAATCGTCAGGACAGCAGAGTAAAGAGTGTCTGCAGCTGGGAATGCATGAGTTATTGTCAAGTAAGAACCAAAGAAGCCTATTTTTGTCTAAGACTTCGATCTTGAGTAAGTTTCTTCGCCATTAAGATGAGACAAAACAATCAACGTTGCATCAAACAAAAAATAGTGTTGACGTCAAGAAAGTAGAAAAAAGAAAAGATCAAATGAAGAGTACAGTGAAAGAGAGTGAGCAGGTTTGTTTTGTTTTTCTCGTATGTTCGCTTTCGTTTTGTTTCCACGTACCAGACATCTCCCACTTACTAAAATGCATTCACAAAACGTGAAAAAAGCTTGTCTGCTTTCATCCGTTGCAGTGAAGGACAGTTGCAATCAAACAAACGTCTCTGGCATGCAGGCTCTGCACGACAGCTCCCACGCTGTCTCATCAAAATAAGAAACGTGTTGAATGAAGCGCGTTTGCTCGGCTATGACAAAAGCCTGCTCACATACTTGTCTAATAGGATGTGAAGCAAACTCTTGATGAAGAATACTATCGCAACAGATAGAATAGCCAAAAATTTTCAATTCTCACCGCTTCTTTCTGTCAATTTGTCGACAGGTTTTTGTTCTTGTTTTGTGTATATTTGGTATGTACAAACGAACGCACAAACGGATGCGTTCGAACTCAGGGGAGAACAGTAATGCGGATAAGAATAAACATGAGAAACGAACAACTCTGCTTCATTTAGAGGACATAGCGATGAGCCGTCCACTATAAAAAAAAAAAATCGAGGACATGCTTTGCAAAGTTTGTGTCGCCGCGCTGTTGCCCTGTGATTGCTAGTTTACATTGTTTGACATTGTTTCAATGTCTTCTGAAAAAAAAGGAAGAGGACGAACTCATTTTTTGTTGTGTCTGAAAAAAAAAACAGGACACATGCATTGAAAAATAAATACACAAACCGTGTGGAGAGGGAAAACGGAGAGAGACAAACGAGTTCACGAACGTCCCTACATACATATTCGCAGTCTCGCATACAAGAGAAAGAGAAAAACAGCAACCACGCAAAAAAAGCACAGCAACAACAATCAAGAAGTGCGACAAACAACAGAAAGAAAAAGCTGTAAAAAAAAAAAAAGACTAGGAGATTCTGCTCAGCTCTAGTTGCCTCAGTGCTGCTGGACGTGGTAGTTCT
>JASAOP010002767.1:0-84556 GCA_030849055.1 Crithidia thermophila
CCGAGGAGCGTCAGCGGCTCCGGCAGTCCTACTACGCCACCTCCGAGAAGGAAGCCGGCGTTGCCCACCTCTGGCACCTGCAGCAGCTCGCGGACATTCGCTTCAACCCAAGCCACAGCATCCGCGACGCTCCCGATGTCGACTTCCGCAGCACCGTCAGTCCGTCCGACGAGTACCGCGACCTCTTTGCTCAGCGCTCCGCTCAGCAGGTGCTGCACGACGACGCGAAGGTGTACGAGCAGAACAAGATCATCTACCGCAACATCGTCCTCGCCTCCGACGATGAGGCGCGCAGGGCACGGCACATGAACCTCGTCCCCACCGAGAACCAGGTGAAGCGCTTCGACAACATCGATCAACAGACACTGCACCGCTCACAGGACCGCGAGCGACGCCAGCGCGCCGTCGCGGCGGAAAATCGCAAACTGCTCGACCACCTCGTCACCGTCCCGCCGCACGTGCGGACGGCGAAGGAATTGGACGCGTGGTACCACAACGTGCACAAGAAGCGGTTGGCGCAGCTGTCCCGCTTCAAGCCGGCGGAGCGGTACGCCGGGGAGCGACTGCTCATGACGACGGCCGCGAGCCGCCAGCCGTACCTGCGCAGCGGCAGCTCCAGCGGCGATGGGGAGCGGAAGCCCCGCGACTTCGGTGCCGCGCCTCCGCTGGTCCGGGGGCAACCCTACCCCCCGCCATCGATGGCGGAGTCCGCACGCACCGCCCCCGCATCCCTGCGGCCCGTCACCGCGTCCACGACTTACAACGGCGCACCGCTGACCCGAGCACGCGATGCGACGTCAGCCGAGGGCGACGTGTCGGCGCGGCAGCCGCGGCGGCCGGAGTGGCAGCCGCTCGCCGCGACAGACATTCCACTGCTGCACTACGCGGCCGATCGCCAGCTGCGCCGTGGTGGTGCTGCCACTGGTGATGGCGCGACCAACCCGTCCACCTCTCGTCGACTCAGGGAGAGTCAGGAGGAGGAGGTGTGGAATGGCGGTGGTCGTGGGGAGCAGCGGCACGCCGGCAGCTCGCGATCGCCATCTCCAGCGCAGCGAGAACTCTTTCCAGCCGTGCAGGAGGATCGCCTGAAGCGGCTAAGCGCGTCGTACACCGCCCACGGTGCTCCCCAGCGCAGTCGGACGGCGTCTCGTCATGGCGGGGTGCGCCGAGTCACCGCCCATGAGGAAGGCGGCGTCACGCAGCTGTGGCGGCACGCTGTGGCTGAGCAGCACCACGGAGCGCAAGGGAAGTCCGTGCGGGCCATGACCGCCTACGACAGCGACGAAGAAGGAGGAGAGCAGACACACAACGCGTCCACCACCTCCTCACGCCATCTGCAGCAGTCGTCGGACAGCCACGCACCGCATCTATCGCCATCCACCGGCGCAGCGCAAGGGCGGAGCGCGAAGAAGCCACCGCGTAGCAGCAACAACACCACCACCGCCACCTCCGCCGTGCGAGCCGCCTCACCGGCTCAACGCCACGTAAATGGGAAAGGCGAGGTCGGGTCGGCCGGCAGTGGCGGCCCGCAGAGGGAGGAGGAGGAAGCAGCGGTGGAGGAGGACGAGGGGAACGCAGGGTTAAAGGAATTGATGGACGGGTGGACGCGCCGCAGCGAGACAAGCAAGACGGCGTATGCACCGATTTGAAAGAACGTGTTTTTTTTTTTAAGATTAAATGAGACTCAATAAATGACTTTTTTGTCTTTAAAACGTGAGAGGGAGTCACACAAGTTGCTTATGTAGTAAATGTGGGCGAGTAACCCAATATGATTTTAAAATCCTTTTTTTTTCTGCTTTCCTTTCTTGGCCGAAAGGCGTGTTTTATTTGGAATATTGTGATTCTTTTTTTTATGTTAGCCAATTGAATAAGATTTTAATATTCTTTTTTTTGTCCTGTATGCTTTCATTTCTACTTCATACTTTTTGGAATCCTTCGTTAATGTTTCTTTTCTCTTTGTTCGGAGCCTTTGTGGAACGCACTGACATGTACATTTTTTTTCAATAGTGCTTCTATCAGTATTGAGTGTTCGAGTTGTCGTTCTGATTTTCCGTTTTTTTTTTTTCAAATGTATCAAAGCGAGCATAGGGTTTTATGAAAACGTTACGGCACGCACTTTTCTCTGCGTACACCTTCCGCTTCGTCGGCAGGAACGAAAAAAAAAACAAACGAAAAAGAAATGGAGAAGTGAAAGATTCGAAGCTGCATTGGCTCCTTTTGCTCCTGGCAATTCAGCACCTTTTTTCCTTTGGCGCCGACCACAATTGTTTGGCTCGGGAAGGGATGCTTTTTGTATCTACTTAGACGACAGTGAAGAGAAAAAAAACTAAAAATACACTACCGGCGTATCATCAATCAGAGTCTCTGGCATGAGAGTTCACAAAAGTTTCCAGAAAACAATCTTTCATTTGAAATTGCTGTATTAAAAAAAAAAAAAAAGAAACCGCCTTTATTCTTCTTACTTTTTCTCTACCTCTTTGTCCGCTTACTTTTTTTTGACAAACACGTCGTTCTCTTTCTCCCCGTCTTTTGCACACAATATGTCTTATGCTGCTGCCTTCGCGACGCCTTGCAAAGATTAAACTAAGCAGATAAGATCTCCGACACACCTCACACCAATATATCCCACACTTTTTTCCCTTTGTTTTCCTTTCTTACCCTAGACCTTTACGTTGCATTATACTAGCTTCCAGTCTTTTGCTCCCTCTTTTTTTTCCGCCACCTTTTACTCTCGTCTTCTTCTCGTTACATCTCTTCTTTACACCCTCTAATTCACTTCACACCGCAATCATGGGGAACTGCCACTCCGAGAAGGCCGCGAAGAACAAGAACGAGGTGCAGCAGGAGAAGGCCGTCGCCGCGGCGCAGCACCAGGAGGAAGGCAAGGTGAGCAAGGCGGAGAATCAGGCTATCATCGACGCCTCGCAGGGCGCCAAGGACTCGAAGGAGGCGAACCAGCAGCGCGAGGTCAACTCCAAGATTGAGCACGAGACGGCCAAGGTAAAGGCGCGCGAGGCCGCCAAGAAGGACGAGGAGAAGGCCCTCATCGAGAACAAGGAAACCGAGGCTGAGGCGCAGGCGCGCGGCAAGGCCGACGTGGCAGCGCACACGCTCGCGGTCGAGCAGCGGCAGGCCGAGATCGACGCCCAGGCGCAGGCACACGCGCAGCGGCAGGCGATGGCGCAGGTGCAGGTGCTTGAGCAGCAGAAGCCGGGGGAGGTGGTGCCGTAAGTTCGGCGAGACCACACACACGCACATACACGCACACACGGCGATCTTTCTTTCCTAGAGTGTCTTTGCCTCTGTTTGCATGGGAGTGTTTGTGGGATGTCAGCCAGTATCAACAAAAAGCAGAGTCGAACATGTTGTCATGTTCGCGACGCGTTTAGCGTGTGTACGTGGCAGTTATCGCAATCAAATTTGTGACGAAAATGAAATGTAGAGTGAAGGAGGAGTGGAGGGGGGAATGAGGGAAAAGCGCTAAAACTTTTCACTAGCACACTGCACCGCCAACAAGCGGTATGTGCGTGCGAGCAGAAGAGTAAAAATGCGTGTCCTTCTTTTGGACTCCTTATGTCCTCCCTCTCTCTTTCTTTTCTTTTTTTTTTCCAACCACCTGTGGTTGCGACTGCCGAAAAAAAGAGCGTTTTCACTTCCTTTGTGTGAACACGAAACCAGTACCGCGCCTTTCTCTGCTTAAAAAGATCAACCTGCGCACATCTGTATATATTTTTTCCTTTTTTTAAACACACTTATATCCATTTTTTTTTAAAGGTTGTTTCTACTCCCCACAATTTCTCTGTTTCTCTGCGGAGCGAGGATGCTCACATTTTCAACCGCGACAACAGAGGGAAACCGAGAGAAAAGCACCTTTTATACTTATACCTACTCAGGAGCACCTTCTCTTTTTCTGTACCTTTACGTTGTGTTTCTTTGTTAGCTAATGGTTCGCGCCCTGAAAAAAAAAAACCTGGCGCTTCTTGTTGGCCGGGCCAATGCGCGCTGCCATTTTCTTTTGCACTTTCTGAAGCGAAAAAATTGGTAGCTGAACCGCGAAAAAACCTCTTTGTAGCAGCGTGCGTGTCAAAGAACCGTTTTTTTTTTTTGCGACGGTGCACCCGTTTCTTTTATTGTAGTTTTTTTTTTGTTTTTGTAACGCTTCCAGTCTGTGTGTGTGGAATTATACTCATCTGCACTCTTATGGTTGCGATTTGGTTTTTATTTTATATATATCTTTCGGATTATCTCCAGTTCTGTAAATCCACATTATGCACCGCTCTCTTGGAATGGAAAATTTGCAAGCCATGCTTGCCGCCTTCATTTCCTTTTGCGAAAATGAGAGTGTATATCTTTATTTGAACTACTATGGAAACACACATGGAAAAAAACAATGAATGAAGATTATGCTTCACAACAGCTTTGGCAATCACAGCGCCAGTGCTTGCGTTCGTGGCATTGGCAGCAAATTAAGAAGGACAGGGATGCCTATGTGCTCAGTTGATGTGCAGCAGACGAATAGTTTTACCTGAGCTTTCAAAATAATACTGCACTGTTTTCTTTTATCTTCCTTCAAAAAAGGAAGTATGCTTGGAATGCTGCTACGGCCTTTCTGCAAGAAAAACCCCTCTTTCTTTTACGCTACACTCACTTTTTCTCCTTCCTTTTCCCCTTTCCCTCTTTCACATGGCCGCAAATGATTTTTTTTTTTAAATTGAAGACTCTTTTCTACTTTCGATTCTCATTTCTCTTCCACAACAATCAAGCATTTTTTTCTCTATTTTTCCTCAAATTCCACGAGAAACATAATTTTTTGTTTAAAAGTAATCCAGCGCGTTAGCCACACACAGACACACACTCTCTCTTTTTCTCAAGCTTTCCACTCTTCTTTCACACAAAAATGGGAAATTGCTACTCTGAGCAGGAGGCGCGTGAGAAGGAGCGCAAGCAGCGTCAGAAGGAGAAGAAGCAGGCCAAGAAGGACGGCAAGGCCGGTGATAACAGTGGTGCCAAGAAGGAAGAGGAGGAAGAGAAGGACGAAAAGAAGTAATAATCTCCTCACAATCTTTTTTTTTTCAACAGCGTAATCGCGACCCAGACGTTACAAATAGTACGGCCGGAGCGGCAATATTTGCAAAAAGAGGGCAATAACAAACAAAACCCAAAAAGAATTGTCGCCGTGATACCAGCACGTTTAAAAAAGAAAAAAGAAAAGTGATTTGCACCATTGCAAAGTGTGGTTGCGCTAGAGAAAGATTTTTTGTCTTTTTCCCTTCTCGTCTTTTTCCGGAAGGCAAAGTAGGGACTCCGCATAAATCCACAAACTTTCCTTTTTTTTTTTTGTACCAACGCTCAAACGGCTACGAATGCACAACCCTCATGCATACACCTGCTTGCACTCACTGGTTTTTTTTTCATCTTTCTGTCTCCAGCGTTACTTCTTCTCTCAAGTGGAAGGGCTGTGAATGTCAAAGGTGATTTGACCGTGGGAATGTGCGCGAAGCTAATGGCAGCCGCAACATCAAACAAAATTCTAGCATCAGCCTCTTGCGGCAGTGCTCGATGCCTCAGCAATGAAACGTTCTTTTTTTCCTTATTTGGGTGCTTTTTTGTTTTGTTTCTCTTCTCATTTTGCGCTGTATATAACCCACCAGTTTGTACCGCTGGGATCGCCCCTTTTTTCGAGAAATATTTTTGTTTGCTTTGTTTTTGTACTTTCTTTTCTCTCATATTGCTTTTCTACATTGTTTTTCTCTCATTTTCTCTAAAATATCTACAACGCCTCTTGGCATTCGATCGACGGCGCGTGCAAAAGTGGGCAGTTTTGAGTTCACACATTCATTTTTTTAAATTTGTTGGTTTCCACGAAACTCCCGTCTTTTCTCATACTCGTCAGTTCCCATTTCACATTATATATGTTTTTTTTTTTTTTGATGTTTTCCCCTTCACTGCATTTGAGCAAGAGTGCTCTTACTGGTGGGTAAAAAACAAAAAAAAAGAAAAAAATTTATAATTTGAAAAGAGGAGCTGACGCTTTGCCGCTCCTTTTTATTTTTGGCCATCTCTCATTGATTTTCACTACCTATATTTACATGCAAAACAAAACGGTTGCAGTGGTCTCTCTTTTCTTTTTTTTTTTTCACCACTCCGTGTTTCTCGAAACGCAACCCTGCAATTGTATGCAAGTTTTTTTCTCTGGTGAATTTTCCCCTTCCTCAGACGTGGGAAATGAACAACATCGTCATGTGCGGACACCTACTCTTCTTTACATATATATTCAACGAAAAAAAATCCACAATAAGAGAGGCTGATGCACGTATTCTTTTCCGTTTTATTTTTGTTTCTATGATCTCGTTTGCTTTTCGCTCAAAAACAAGTTTCAAGTCTATAATTTGTCATTACTATCACCTTCTGTTTTCACGCGTTACCAACATGGTGCTTTCGATGCTCACAAGAAAAGAAGAAAAGCGTTTGGAAAATTAGTATGTATCCGGTCTTCTTGTCATTCTGCAAAACTGCACAAAAAGGTCAGATCGGGTTTGAGTGGTTGTGAGCCGTGACTCACTGCTTTTTTTCCCCTCTTTATTCCATCATTGTCATAATCTTTTCTTTACGGAGCTAGATAGCGTCAATGCCGATGAGTGAAGAATAATGCGCAAAAAAAAACGAAAAACAAAACAAAGCAAAACTGAACGGAGTAAATTACCGTATTGTTGAACATTACAGAGCTGAAGCGTTCGGCATAAGTTGCGTATTGTTTGCGTTGGGCGTGATTTCTCTCACTTCTCAGGAAACTATGAGAAAAACTCATCTCAGAGCACTTGTAGGCTCTTCTCTGCGTGTTTAAGCGTCTCCTGAATAACGGGTCAACGTTGCGTGTTTTTTTTTTTTTCGGCCCCTTTTCCCTGCTGTCCTTTGTTGAATTCATGTGAAAGTAGCAGCGACGAATCCCTCATCGGCAGTGCGAGTTCTCCAATTTCGTTCTTAAATGTTGCTCCCATTCTCGCATCTCTCTTTCTCTTTCTCCTTTTTACCCCTCTATTCGGGTGTACAATGACATATTTTTTTCTCTTCATTTTCACTCCGCATCAAGATTACTAGCCTTTCTCTTCTGCGTTTTACCAAGCTTTCTTGTTTGTAAAGGTTCACTTCGAAGTATCTAGTGCTCACGTACACTTAGCTCACCCTCTCCCTTTCTTTCTTCCTTTCTTTTTCTCGTTGTCATCATGGGTTCCATCTGCACCAAGTCGGAAGCCGCCGCGAAGCAGGAGGCCAACGAGGCGAAGGAGGATTACCAGAAGCAGGCGGACGCCCAGCGCGCGGAGTGGCAGAAGGCCGGCCAGGAGCAGGAGAAGGAATTTAAGGAGAAGCTGAACAACCAGCGCGACCAGTTCGAGAAGGACGCCGAGAAGCACCGCCAGGAGTGGAAGGCGGAGGGCGAGAAGCACCAGCAGGAGTTCGAGACGAACGCCAAGAAGAAGCAGCAGGAGCTGGAGCAGCAGGCGCAGGCGAAGCAGAAGGAGTGGCAGAGCGACGCTGAGAAGAAGGGGCAGGAGCTGAAGAAGGAGGCGCAGGACAAAATGCAGGACTGGGAGAACTCGGCGGAGCGCAAGCGCCAGGAGCTGCAGGAGGATGCCCGCAAGAAGTTCAACGGCGACAACAACAGCAACAACGCGTAAGAGGCACGCGCTCTCTCTTTCTCACTCTCTCTCTTAAGTGTGAAAAGCGTTGTCTTTGTTTCTTTCCACGAGGTCTCACGCGCCGTACAAATCTTTTTATTTCCATGTATGACAAAGTCGTACACGCACTTTTTGCCGTTGTAGACTCCTACAGGGGGAGGGGAAAACGATATATATTTTTTCAAACACAGGAGTTGTTCTATGATATCTCTCAGGCATCGTCGGGCTTTAGGAGCTTATGGCTGCTACTTCTTAACGTGTAGCGAGCTCTTGTTTCTGAAAACCATGACACCTCTGATGAGCGTGGCAGTTGTACGATCTTCGACTCGTTTTGTTTTTCCCCTCTCCCTGTTGAGCAGGAATGTCTCGAGGCATCTATGTATTTTCATCGTTCTTTTTAAAACCTTTCGTGAGGTAGCAAAAATGTGCGTCACGCATTGCTTTTTTTTTTTCTCGACGCAATGCTCACCTGCTCTCCGTTTTTCATTTCCTTTCTATACAGAGCGAAAAACAAGAAAAGCGTCGTTTTTTTTTTTTTTAGATGTCTTTTATATTTCTATTGTTTGTTGATGACCTGTGAATTAGTCTTTCTCCCTCTTTTTTTTTCATTTACTCTCAGATTGCCTTATGGTTTATTTGAGTTTTTCTCTTTGTGTGGTGTGGACGCTGTTAAGCAATTCATGGACATTAATTACGCAGACAGCCGGATGGCTCTTTATTATTGCAACCATTAAGAAAAGACGCTGTACAAAAAAAAAAAAAGACTTTTGCTTCTTTCCTCACAAAAAAGGCTTTCACAATTGATATGCCCGTTGAGAAGAGCAGCTCTCTCTCTCTTTTTTTTTTTTTCTCGTCTTCGTGTTCGTTATTCAAGAACGGTAAGGTAAGTCAATAAATAAACACTGTCACGAATTGTAAACATAGTAACTTGCGTTTTGCATTTTGAGTACGCTTTAATTCTTTTTTTCGTGATATCACCGTAGATAAAGAGAAGTATATTTGTTGACTCGGGAATAGTCTTCATAAGAACAGAAATGACCACCCTTGTACACCTTCCACTAATTTTTTTTTCAAAGGGGGGAGGGAGAAAGAAAAGCAAGAAGAACGCGTCGCCCAGTAAGTCTGTGCTGTCGGTATAGCCTATTCACGCCTCCGTCTACTTTTTTTAAAAATAATCCCTTGGGTGTCGTTCTCTTTTTCGTTCCGAAAGAATACCCCCTTCTCAATGCAAAGTTGCACATCTTCGTTTTTCCTCGCTCGTTGTGCTTACCTAATTCTCCTTCTTTTTCAGTTTTGTACTTTTCTTTTCCTCAGCCGCTTCTCGCTTCTTCTTTTTCTTCGTTTCCCTCTCCCTTTCCCCGCAACAAACCGCATTGCCGAAACGAAGGTGGAAGAAAGAAAGCTGTTCAGGCATGTATGTTTAGAAATCGTGCGCTTTGTGCTCGTCCTAATGAGGCACGCGTTTGCGTTGATGGCAGATCAGCAAGTGCAGCAAACCCTCATTTTCTCCGACTTTTCTTTCCCAGCTGTTCATAGTTCACCTTTTTCTCCAGTCATTGAAAAAGAAAAAGAAAATGACTTTCGTTACACTTTAGCGAAAAGAGTCGTTTAGAAGAAAAAAGGTGACAGCATGCAGCATAGGAGAAGGAAAGCGGGGCACTTCCAGATCGCCTCACCGCTGTTGCGATATGAATTACACTAGCACAGGTTTTGCAGTTGTGAAATGTTCAACAAAAAGTAAAGAAATAATCCAGAAAAGAAAAAAGCAAAGTTTGGGATGGCAAGGCTCTTTGCGCACACCGAAAGCAGAAATGGTTAATCTAGTAGCTCGCGCGCTCTTCCGTTTTCTTTTTGCCGGAAGCTTTGTTGTCGACGTATACGAAAAGCTTCAGGACTACGTGTCTTCTTTTAACTGTTCATTTTAAAGAGTCAGTCTTCTACTGCGCTTAGTAAGAGATGAATCAATTAGTTTGGTCGATTTCTCTCGCGGTGCCTGCTGCTCACTCATGCTCTTCGCATTCGCAACTGCAAGTGCGTGCGTACCGGTGTACATTGAGTTGCGAGCGCAGAGTGAGGATTTCACGAGGAATTTGTTTTTTGCACACTCTCGTTTTCGACCTCCTTTATAAAGTACTGTGGCAGACACACACACACACAAAAAAAAAAAGGAATGCTGCTTCCGCTTTGCTCTTAGTTCTACTTCTCCTCTTTATCTCTCTTGGTCTCCTTGCCATAACAATTCGACGTGACACTTGTGTTCGAAAACAAAACAAAAAAATAAACACCACATAAACGTTTTTTGCTCGACAGATTCTAGTAGCCGTTGAGATTCACGATCTCGATCTTTCTATTAGATCTTCTTCAGCTTTCTTTTCTTTGTTGTCCCGCATTGTAATTGTGTTCTCCGTTTTGCTGAACGCAATTGCTTGCTTTCTTTTTTTTACCTCGCTTTTCTCGCTTTACAAGTGCTATTGGATTTTGTGGTTGGACTCTGCACATCAAGTCTTGCTCTTATTCCTTCGCGTGTTTTATTGCGCAAGACGATATCCTTGTGTGGATTTCACTCTCCAAGCCTTGATTTATTTTTTCTCCCCCCAAACCTTGGTGGCCGGATCTTCGTCTCTCTTTTCCACATTTTTCTCTCCCTTTTTCCTTCAGATTGCGCCAGTTGTGACGTGCAGTTTAGGAAGAGACCAAAAGAAAAAAAAAGGAATTGAGAAAAGAGATTCAAACAAATTTGTGCGCGTGATTTGTTCCACTCCCACCTTCTGAGTGCCAAAAGAAAACAACAAAAGCTGCCCAAGTCTTTGTTTTGTTTTCTCTCAGCCTCGTAACTTTTTCTTCCTTTCTGACCAGTGAGCTTAACTGCTTGAGGAGGATTGTGAAGTCAGCAAGAAACGAAAAGAGGTTTTCCTTGTACTACCTTGTGTGTGTTCTTGTTGTGTCAAGGTTACCTCGTTGCGACTTTGTTCTCTTGTGGTGCCCAACGCTTTGATTCAATTGGCTGCAATTGACAAGTTACTATCAAAAGTAACGGCCGATCTCTCTTTTTTTTTTCTTCCCACCCTCCCTCTTGTGGTCTTCTGTTCACCCACTCAAGCATCACTTTTTTGTTTTTTTCCATCTGCGGTCTCGACTTCGTTGTTAGAAACATTGCAGACTGCAACCGGTGCTTATTAACAGCGCTAGGAAGACCGCCTGCGAGACCTGTGAGACCTTCTGCTTTCGTGTGCGCTTTTCCCTCTCTCTTTACGAGTGCGACAGGAACGAGGAGAGCTACGGACGCAGAAGAGTAAGCGTGCGTGTTTCGTCGAGCAGGAAGAAGTAAGAAAGAGAGAAAGAGGTGACGAGCTCAGGTTTCTGCCCTTCATTGTATTGGTGGAAATCCCTCTCCCTTCCTTTTCTTCCTTTCTTCTTCTTTTCTTTTTTTGTGTGTGCTCTTTTCCACAGTTTTTTTTTCTCCCCTTAGACGCCAAGTATCTTTTGGTTTCAAAATCCGTTTTTGTGTGATACATTTCTTTGCCTTGCATAGAAACACTCAGCTGTGGGTGTTGCAAACAAAGTGCTGATACTTTCCTTGCATCCTCCTCTTGTAAACGTCTCGAGTTGTTGTCCAAACTCTTTCTTTTCGTCAAGCCCTCGTTTGACAGTTTTCCTTTGTGTTGAAATTGGAGACCTGCACACATTCTGGTGTCTATTCTTCACTTTTTTTTTGGCTTCACGAATAGTCCTTTTTTTTTTCTCTCTCTCTCTGTCCTTGCAACCGCTCAAGGCCAATAAAGAGAGGTTTTCTTTCGCCCCTTGAAGAGATAAAAAAAAAAGCTCTGTACGTTTGTGCTGTTGCTGCTGAGCGTACCCTTGCTGTCCACCCAGCATTTTTCTCTTTTCCCTTTCGCGGAAAGGCCTTCAAAACATTTTTTCTTCTTAGCGTGATCGACATTTACGTCGCTTTTTAGTGGTCGCCACAGTTTTCTAGCAATTGAGCAACTTTTTCCTCTTTAGTTGCTTCTGCGGTGCTTGTGTTTGCGTGGTTTAGCACTGCTCCGTCTTGTGTTTTTGCAAGTCTCGTAGTATATTTTTCTCTTTTTTCTCTCTCTTTTTCGCTGTGCCTGCTTCCTCGCGCTTGCGAGAAAGTGTCGGTGTTTTTTTTTAGTTGATTATAACCGAAGCTCCTTTTTCAGTTCTGTCACGTCGTTTTTATTTCTTCGGAGCTGAAAAGCAGAAGGTGATAAGCTGTGAAATAGTGCAAGGTCTCTGATCCGTTCAGAGCTTGCTATTTATTTCTGTCTTTTTTTTTTCTAGTACCCGTTGATTGCGACTTCGGTCTGTAATTTATAAGTGATTATTTTCTTTTGTCCTTTTTTTTTTTAAGTTGTCAACGCCGTCTGCCGTATTTAATTCCTTTTTTTTTCAATTTTTGAATACCTTAACAAGGCAATAGAAGAAAGTAGACGTAAACACTTTCAAAAAATGGCCACCGCGAATCCGCCCGCGTCCTTCTCGGAGGCTAACATCGCCCTCCACGCGAAACTGCTGAGTGCACTGCACACCGCCGCCGCCGCCACCGCCGCCCCGACACCCGTCGCCGCCAACGCGAGCTTCATCGCCCCAACTCCGCTCCTCACACGCGTGCTGCGGCGGACGGCGGTCGACTTCGCCGACGTCATTGTCGATGGCCGCTGCGCCACCGGCAGCCGCCAGGTCGGCAGCGCGGCGGCTATCTGGGTGCACCACAACGCGGCCGTGCGCAGTGCCGGGTCCGCCAACACGAGCCCCGCCACCGTCGCGGCCACGGCGGCCGGCATGAGCGCGGCACCGTCCCCCGCTTCCCCTGCCGCGGCGACGGCAGCGGCGAACACGCCCGCCATTGTGCCGCTGTACCACACCGAGGCTGCGCTGGGCGAGTGCCGCAATTTGATGGTCGTCTACTCCTTCCACTGTCTGCTGACGGCGTCGCAGCTGTACGCGCAGCACGCCACCGGCGCCAGCAAGGAGTTGGCCGCCCACCCGGCAGCCGATGGCCGCCTGCACCAGATTGCAGCCAACGCCTGCTACTGGACCCCCGAGGTGGCGCTGATCGTGGCGGAGACGGAGGCGAGCGCGGAGGCGCTGTTCAAGCTGTGCAAGACTCTCAGCGACGCCTGCGACGGTACGGTGCAGGTGACCCTCGTGACGGGCAACAAGGCCCCCGCGTCGCTCGTGCTGCGCCCGGCCAACGCCACTCCCGCCACCTCCTCCAGTGCGGGCAAGGACGGTGGGGATGGCGCCGCGGCCGCCACGAAAAAGAAGGGCACGGAGTGGCCGTGTGCGCTGTCGATTCTCATCGCCACCGCGCAGAACTTCCTCAGCTGGAACTTGACGACGCTGCTGAACACCGGCGTGGACGTCGCCATTGCGGAGGAGGGCGCGGAGGCGGAGTCGAAGGAGTCGGCGGTGAAGGTGCGCCGCGTTTTTCCGCACGTCACTTCTGTCGTGGTGGAGGAGATCGCCGGCACGACGCTGACGGCCGCCGTGAGCGTGGACAAGGCAATCCAGCAGTGGCGCGATGTGCACATGGCCCTCAGCGCCGCCATGCCGCGCCAGCACCCCCGCTACTGCGCCTTTCCGCACCTCCTCCCGCACTTTCTGTGGATCTGCCGCGGCCCCGTGTCGCGGCTGCCGCCGGCGCTGCGCCTGCTGCTGAGCCGCCGCAGCCGCCGCTACTACCAGCTGCTGCCCTCCACGTACATCAGCTCGGCTGCCGCGGCGCTCATGCCAGACCCGCAGGAGGGTCTCAGCACGCCAGCGGAGTCGCTCGGCATCCGCCTCGTCTCCTCGCAGAACAACGCGGACAAGGACGCGCAGCTGCGCCGCATTGTCACCGACCGCAGCGGGCTCTTCCACCGCGTGCTCATCCTCACGCACAACAAGGAGGTGCCGCAGCTGAACGCGCTGCTGAACAGCTGGGGCGTGCAGCGCGAGTACCCGGCCAACGCGAACACGTCGAGCGCGTCGGAGGTGGCGCCGAACGTGGCCTACTCAACCCGGCGCATGGACTCGATTGCGGTGCAGCACCAAGGCCAGACGGCCTACCTGGCGAGCTGCACGGCAGCGGAGAAGGCGGAGTTGTCCGCCGGCGCAGGGGTGTCGTCGCCGGTGGTCGTCAGCCTCGTCGCGTGGGACGCCTTCACCGGGCTGGACCTGATGGACGTGGACGTCGTCGTGCAGTATTACCCCCCGCAGAAGTCGCTGACGGAGCAGGAGTGGGCCGAGTACATTCAGCTCCTGCACACTACCGTCGACGGTGAGCGGGAGATTGAGCTGTCGCTGCGGCAAAACCGCAACAACAAGGAGGACAACATCCGCGCGAAACTCGCGCAGCTGATGCAGGCCACCACGACAGGACCGGAGCCGCCGACCGACACGGCAGCAGCGGCGTCCTCCTCCTCCGCTGGGGCGGCACGCACCACACCGCAGCGTCCGCTGCCGGTGCTCGTGACGCTCATGGTGATGGCGGACTTCACGCTGACGGCCTACTTCGTGCACCAGTACCTCTACAGCGGCGCCAGCGGCACCCTGACGAGCGCCGCGGTGGCAAACTCGCTCGCCTCGATCACACCCGCACCGGGCAAGCCGGGCGTGCAGGAGCCGGTGGAGCACCCACTGCCGGTGCTGGACATTTCGCCCAAGCACCCGTACTTCATCCCCCTCGTGTGCGGGCACGACGGCGGCGCCCATTGGCCGGAGTCCGCCGCCGGCTCCCCGCCAAAGCCGCGGCTGACCCCGCCCGGTCCGAAGGCGAACGACGCGCCGCTGCTTCACACGCTGCTCTCGGGCGAGCCCGTGACGGTGAACACGGTGCTGGCGGCCAAGCTGGCCAAGGAGCAGCTGAAGGGGGAGCTGTCCAAGTCCCCGGGCGGCGGCTCCAGCCAGGCTACCTCGCCCACCGCCGCGTCGTCGGCCGTGCACGGCGCGAACGGCAGTACGCCTTCGCCGGTGATGTTGCTGGCGCAGGGCAACGTCTCCCTGAACGGCGGCAACGCCGGCAGCGCACTGCGGTCGGTGACGGGCAACACAGCGGCAGGTTTGGGTGCCAGCGGCAGCGACGCCGCGAGCAACCTGGTGCGGCTGGTGAAGAACGCGGGGGTGATGGCTGCTAGCACGAGCCCCATCCCGAACGCGAACAGCAGCGGCAGCAGCAACAACAACAACAATCAGCGTCAGCGTGGTGCTGGTGGTGGGAAGGACACAGGGTCCATCGCGGAGGCCAACAACAGCGGCACGAGCGCCGGGGGCAACAACAACAACAAGTTCGGTGGCAATAAAAACAACACGACGAACACGGGTAGCAGCAACAAGGGGAACAAGGATGGCTCGGGTGCGGCGTCGGTGGGGAATGCGAACGCGAACAACTCGTCCACCACGTCCAGCATCACCGCCGCCACCGCGCAGGCCGGTGGTGCCTCCGCTGACAATCAATCTCCAGCTTCTGTGGCTGCTGCTGCTGCTGGTGGTGGTGGTGGGAAGGCCGCTGGTGGCGATAAGAATAGTGGCAGCGGCGGGCAGAAGGGCAAGCGTCGCCAGCGCAGCGGTCGCGGTGGAAACAAGAATGATGGCGGCAACAACAGCGGAAGCAACGCGAACAATACGAGTAATGCGACAACAAATGCTAGTGGCAACAACAATGCAAAGAAGCCTGCAACTGCTGCAGCTGCGTAGCAGTGTTTTATATATTCTTTCTTTTTTTTTCTGTATTTCAAGCTGCGTTTTCTTTTCTTTTGCTCGCGCTTCGTTTGTCTTTTGCAATTTTGTGCGAGCTAGCCATGTTGTTGAGTTAAATATCGACCTTTGCTTTCGTTGCCCCTTCATTTGAAAAATAAAGTCGTGTGCTCACTGTTCTCTGCTATCATAGTCTGTTCTTCAGCTGCTATTATTCTTTCACGTGCCTCACAATTATTTTTTGTTGTCCTTATTTTTCTTTAGTGATTCTTTTCTTTTAAAAGGCGTTTTACTGTGAGCTTGTCGCAGATGGTTTTAATGTAACACGCAAGAACACTTTCGCTTGTACTTTTTCCCTTTTAAATAGAGTTCTTTTTTTTCTTGTTCAAGAATGAGGCAGCGCTGGCTACTTCACAATCTCTACTTTTCTCACTTCGCTTTTTCTTTTGTCCGATTCGTGTCAACGTCTTGCTTTTTTTCCCCCATAAATTTTGGGTTTTATTTTATTTAAGCCTGTTTGCAAGATTGTGTAAGCGAATAAGCCTTTGCTTCCGAAAAAACTTAACCATCTTTTTTTTCAATTTTGCTTTGACCATCTGGCACGTTGATTGTCGACATGAGAGGCAATACTAGAAGAAAGAAACCGGGTTAATCGAAAGCAATGCGCTAATTCACTGAGTGTTGCATCGGGCTTTTAATTGTTCTTTCCTCTTTTTTTCTTCCCTTTTTCACTCGAAAGTGCATATGAAAAGGTGCGGCGGCGGCGAGAAGTCGCTTCAAAGATATTTTTTTCTTTTCTTGTGGCGATAAAATCATAAAGTTGTTTCTAAAATATCTAAAGTGTATCTTTTTTCTTTTTTTAAACACGGTGGTTGTGAGGGAGCAAACGCAGCTGTTGCGGCTTCGCTCCGCCTAGTAACGTACTAATCGTTTTTAAAAATCTTCTTGAAGTTGGCGGTAGAAGTATAAGCGTTATAAGAGCTGCGAAATGCTGATTGTGGACTGTAGGTCCCTTTTTGCGGGTGTGTTGAAGTAATACGACAAACATTTTCTCATTTATAGTCTGTGTACTGTCTGCAAAGTGCTTTTTGACTCACGAAAAAAAAATAGCTACAAAAAATTTTTCCAATTCCATGTGCAACATGTGTTTAGCGATTGCAGCATCAGTTTGACTCACCTCTCAAAAAGCAACAAAAAACTCTTGCTTTTTCTTCTTATGGGAATGCAAAGCAATCACTAGCACAAGCAGTAGAAAAAGAGCTTCATAGTATGCGCAATAGTGCTGTAAAAATTTGATTTTGTTGTTTAAATGATAATAATGACAGCCACAGTGTGTTCTTTGATATAAGAGTTGCCTTGCAGTGCCGTTTGACTAACCCACATCATTTCATTCCCTTCGTCCTTCCACTGCTTTGCGCTTTTCCACTCTCTTGTTGCACTTTTTTTTTCTCGGTCCACCCCACCCAGCTACCCAACCATTACAGTTTTACATATTCTTTCTGTTTCTCTGTCACATCGGCACGTGAAAGAAAAGATCAATTCAATCATACACACACACAAAAAAAAAATCAATTACGTACTTTTTCTGCTTTCGCTGCCAGAAACACTGACAGTTTACGATCGAACACCTCTGATTTCGCGACACATACACAATCAAAAATTTTTTTGTTGCAATGCCGAAGTCCGACCCGTCCGACGAGAACTCTGTTCTCATCAAGAAGTTGAAGCACGCGTGCAGCACCTACGACGCCGCCTCGAAGAAGTACCTTTCCGCGGTGAAGGAGCTGGACAGCGCCATGGAGAGCATCGCCATCGCAATCCGCGAGCTCGCACAAGGGGAGGAGAATCCGGCGCTGCGCGACAAGGCGGATAAGCTGTGCACGTCGGTGGATCGCCACATGGCCGGACGCGGGGTGAACAGCAGTGCTCACAACAAGTCTCACCGTCCCTCCGCCGACCCGAGCGCGACGTCAATTCGCGATGGAGACGACAACTACACCTTTGTGACGTACATGAACGACTTCACGCGCGAAATATCCGCCGCGATTGACGAGCTGAAAGACTCGGTGAAGACGGCGGAGAAGGCCAAGGCGAAGCACGACGAGCTGACCTCCAAGTACAACAAGAAGCGCACGGAGGCGAGCGAGCTGGAGACGAAGCTGGCTAAGAAGAACCAGGGGGTGGCGAACAACCCGAAGTTTGCCAAGAAGGTGGCGGACCGCGATGCCGCGAAGCAGACCCTCGACGCGGAGACGGAGAGGTACAACGCGGTGTACGGCGGGCTGCTGAAGAAGCGTAGCGAAACACTGGAGCGAGTGGTGGGCGGCCTTAACCGGTACGCGTCCAAATACTACAAGACGCTTTCCGCAACAATCAGCTCATAAAGAAGAGAGAGCTTTTTTTTTTTGTTGTCACCATACAAAACAGTAGATTCAAAGTAGATAAACACGCGTGACTATATTTTCTGGTTTCTTTTGAATGGAATCGTCTCCATTTTTTTTTTCAAGCGCGTTGAAAAAATCCTTTCTTGATGTAATTGACCGATTGCGTAGAGAGAAATGACTTTGCAGCGTGTTTCTGCTTTTTTGTTTTATTTTGCATGTAGTTGTTTGTTCTTAGCGCACGATGTTTTTCCAATTGCTTTCTTCGTTTATCCTCGATCGTTCTTGAAAAAGGCGGTTGTGAAGAACGTGTGTGCATTTCTCATTTTTTTTCCTTTGTACTGCGTGCGCGCTCTTTTTTCTTTCCGGTTTAAACACCGTTTGCGTTGATGAGAAGCACAAAAAGCTGTTTTTTTTCCTGTTTTCTGCTAGGCTTTGTTGCGCTTCTTTTTGTGATACTATGTGTTCATGCTCCATCATAATCTTTTTTTGTTCATGGTGCCGCTTAAAAATGTGTGCGAATGATGGGTTAGTTTCCCTTGGTAGCCTTTTCGTTTTATCAAAAGCTCATTTTCTGATTTGTTAAACATCGGCTATAAAAGCTGCAAAAAAGAAGCTTTTTATTTATTTCACTTTCAGAATAGCGAATCAACTAGAGTTTTTTTTTTTCACTGTCTTATACGTCAGCTTTTGACGGTTTAGAAAAGAATAAAGAGGGAAAAGCACACACACAAAAAGTTCAAGGGTTCGCTTTTTTCTTTTTTTTGTTTTCAACTATCATGTGGCTTCTCTCTTTTTCGTAGCTCACTGAATCTGTCATCATTCGCCAGAGGTACTGATTATTTTTCCTTTGATTTTTTCTTGCTGTACAATTTCCGCGTGCTATAGCGTTGCGAGAGCAAAACGCGTTTTTTCCGTTTTTTTTTTCGTTTGCTTCCAGTAACGCCTTTTCGAATGTCATTGGAGTGTCGGGGAAACAACTTATGTCTGAATCAACGCAGAGAAGAAGACAAATGGGTTTTCTCTGCTCGAATGAGTAGATCGCGTTTGCTCTCCTTTATCACTAATCGCCTTTTTAAAATTGAGTTAAAGTTGCCCAAAAAGCGCTCGGCATGCGTAAAAAGGCGCTCCCGGGGGGTTTCTCGAATGGATGGAATGGCCTTTTCGTTTGAACACACACACAAAAAAAAAAAGGTCTCCTTTTTAGATGAGCAGTTCATAGAGTGAAGGATCACGAGAAAAATTATGTCACCTTTTGTCAGGGCAAGTAAGTAAATTTAGTTGAGCATTTTCAGCGGTTTTGTTTTGCGGCTGAAGTGGTACGTCACGTAAACTGCTTCAAGCCTTTCCTGTACTTGACGACAGTTGAAATACTTATGCAATATGTCTTTTTTATTCCTTCGCATTTTTCTTTCCCTCGTGTGTTTAACTGCATTTTTCTCTGCGTGTAATGGTCAATCTTTTTACTAAAATTAATTTCTTTCATTCACATCTGCCTCCACAGTCAGGCAAACAAGACTTTGTTACGCTTTTTTCTAAGCAGGACGCACCATTCATAATCAATTCCTTTTTTCTTGTTTCCTCCTCACACACGCACACGCGCACTAGCGTGGAACCGAAATCATTTCCCTGACAACTTGTCTACACAAAAACAGAGTGTAATTGTTTTTCTCTCTTTTTTCAAAAAATTGTCTGTTGCTGTGCGTTTACGATGTTTGGCGGCACCAAGAGCCCCTCTCCTGCGAGCAGCAACTACGACTTCTCCCTTCGTCATGAGCGCGTGAAGCTCTTTGCGCGGGTGCTGAAGCAGTTCGACGCCAACGTTACCCGCACCGTGCAGGCCATGCGCGAGGTGGCCGGAAGTCTCTCGCAGGTGGGCCAGAGCTACCACGAGGTGGCGCAGTGCGTGAACAACACGAACCCGACGAGCGCTATGAACCGACCGTATCAGGTGTCAAACATCAACAACAGCAACCGCGTGGTGCAGAACTACGGGGCACACCTGCAAGGCGCCGCGACAATGTTCGCCGGCGAGATGAAGAGTCTGCGGGAAGGGGAGCAGTACGTCGCCTTCAACGGGGATGTGCACCAGTCCGTGTTGACACGCCTCCACGAGGTCATCACGCGGGCGAAGAAGGCGACGCAGCTGGGGGATGACGTGGCGGTTGCCCTGCGCAAGTTCGTCGCCGCCAAGAAGATTGTGCAGAAGAAGGAAGCCAAGTACACCCGCCTGAGCAAGCCGCTCACGGAGAGTAAGCGGTACACGAAGCAGTCGGAGGAGATGCACGCCAAGGAGCAGAACTACGAGACGAAGCTGCGTGCCTTCGACACCGAGTACGAGGCCCTCATGCAGCGCCAGCTGTACGTCGCCGGCCACACCATGGACGACTTCTTGGACGCCAACACGGCGTACCTGGCGCAGATTCTAAAGGTGCTCAGCTGTCTCGCCCCACACGGCGCCGACACCGTTGAGAAGATGGTGGACGCGAGTGAGGAGCTGGGCCATCGTCTCGGCGTGGCCCCGGAGGAGTTAGTGGGGAGCCGCCTGCGCGCGCGGAACGTCAACACGGCAGTTTCCTCACCGGCTACGGCGGGTGGCGGGCACACACCGCCCCCCTGCAGTGCGGTCGTGACGCCGGTGAAGAGTACGCCCGGCCGCACCAGCGGCGGGTCATCGCACAACTTCACGAGTTACTACCGCAACCGCAAACACCGCGGTGCCTCGGCGGACCAGGCGCCGCCGACCGCGCGTGCCAACGACGACACGGGAACGGAGCTGACCGTGACGAACTGTTGGTCGGTGCCGGACAGCCCCCAGCGCGACCGCGTCTCCTCGCACTCCCCACAGGGCCGCTACGCGGGGCTGTCGGAGCCGGACCCGACGCCACCACCACCGCCACCACCGTGCGCGAACCCGATGGCCCGCTTTGTGGCGCAGAACACCACCCCCACTCTGGCGGGAGGCGTGGAGGACACCCCGCACGCACCGCCGGCCCTCAAATCCCCAACCGCATCTGGTGCAACGTCGAAGCCCGTCGTGCAGCCGGCTCATGCCACAAAAACCACCACGACCACCACAGCGGTTGTGGCGAAGAAGCCTGTCAGGACGACGACGACTGCAACGCCGTCCGCTCCTGCGCCCCCTCCTGCGGCTGCTGCACGCCCCTCTCCCCCACCAGCAGCCGCAGCGGTGGCCATCGCCCATCCCTCCATTCGGGAGCGCAGTGTGACGCTCAGCCCCGGTCGCGCGCCTTTCGGCGACGGCAACACGCCGGCCTTCCAGTCCGGTGGCCAGCGCCCGCCCTCCCCTCCGGCCGACCTTCCTCAGACGGCTATTTCGGATGGTCGCGGCAGCCCATCCGTCAAGGGGAGCCCCGGCTCTCCCAACGCGCGGCAGGCCGCCCTTGAGTCGCAGGCCGCGCTGCTCGGGTTGGACCGGGCCCGCTCCACCGAGCCCTTCGATGACAACTGTCCAAAGGGCGTCGTGAGCTACTCCTCGCGGTGCCGGCTGCAGCCCGTGAACCTGTTGGCCGCGATGGACGCCGAGGCGGACTCTCCGAGCAAGACGCGCCGGCGGCAGAGCGGCACGCAGCCGCAGTTGCAGCCCGCACGACATGTGAACCCGCTTGCTCGAACGAGCGGAGGTGGTGGTGGTGGCGGCATGGCCGGCGGCACATCGTCCGCCACAGCAGCAGCAGCAGCGGCGGTGGCAGCGCAGCCGCTCCGGCAGCCCCGCAAGTCGGGCAAGAAATCGAAGATGACGTCAGTGAACGCGACGCCGCGCACCTCCACCGGCACCACCGCCGCCCCGGCAAACTTTCCTGGGTTTGCGGGTCCGGTGATGGCCACTGCGCCGCCGCCAGACGATGCGACGCTTTCCTCCAGCGTCAACTCGCAGTTCCTCGGTGAGTCGCGCGGGAGTCTCTTCTTCCAGGGCTCCGTGTCCCTCACGCAGACCTCGCACCACGCACCGCAGCCGCTGATGCTGACGACACCGGCAGGCCTGAAGTCGTTCACGAACGCGGAGGCGTGGGAGACGGAGACGGGCGGCGTCAGCGGCCGCTCACATGCGATGTCGACAAGTTACGCGCTGGACAGCCCGGCCTTTGCGGGGGCTGGGCGGGAGGTGGACGTGCAGGACTGGGACGGCGAGGACAGCCAGCGGCACCGCTGCAGCGCTGCGTGAGGTTTTCGCAACACTTCTGATGTCAAGCAAAGAAGGCTTTTTTTTTTTTTACTCACTTTGTTTTTCTGTCTTACGTCGTCCAATAGGATTTGTTTCTTTCATTGCAAAGTAGATCCCTACAGGCTCATCCATCAAGCATTTCTGATATCTATAATTTTATGTTACATTTCTTCTCAAATAAACTCTTTTTCGTTTTCTTTTTCGGTTAGATGTTTTTTTTTCTCTTTTTTTTTTACCGCACACACCACTCTATCACTTTTGTACATTAAAAATGGAGCTCGCGTTGCGCAGTTTTCCACTAACTCGACTTTAACCTTCTTAAGCGTGTCTTTGCGCACTCACAGCTCGGCTGTTTTTTGTACCCTTTGTGCTTTGCACCTTTTTTTTTTGTACCCCCTCCTTTACTTTCCGTCTATACTGTCGTCACGTTCATCCTAAGCTCGAGATGCTATTTCACTTCGCGCTTGTCATTTGACCCTGTGCAAAAAAAAAAAGAAAATGAAAAAGAGAAACTGAAACAATTCTCAATGACAAGAGCAATCTTATTGTTTTCGTAGCATTTACTCGGTGCTAAAGAGAAAACAGAAAATTCGTCTTTAACACAAACAGAGGTACGCGGTTACGTCGTTCATTTCTGCGCGCTGCAGCTTGCCTAGCAAATGGCGGAGACAGATATCGAGACATGAGGCTCGTTGAGATTTGCGACGTAAGCGTTGCACAACAACGCAACAATTTAGAAACTGTTTTTGGTTTTGATTGTGTGTCTTCTTTATTGTCTGCTGGCTGATGACTGATGTGTTCCTACCACATTGCACACTCAACTCTATTTTTCAACTCGCTGTTTCTTTCCCCTTTGAGTGCTTCTGACCAACACACGTGATCTGCGAAAAAAAAAATTGCAATTTTTTGATAATAAAACAAGCAGCCCCGCTTCACGTGCCTTCTCATTTTCTCGCTGTCGTTCACGCAGATTTCATCACACTCACGTTATTATATTATTTTTTCCTTTATCACTTGCACATCAACAAGCAAATCTCATTTTTTTTTTTGATTCAGCAACCAAAAAGCGTATCTGTTTTTTTTCCCGTGTTTTCCTCTATCTCGCAGTATCGTAGACCTCTCATCTTCTGTGTTTCCAAAACCGTTTTTTTTTTGTATCTCCCCCGTTTTATACCCACCAGTCCTTCACGATGGGCAAAGCAGGCAGCAAGATCTCCAACATCACCAACTCCAACGCGAACACGAAAGACTTTAACCCCGAGTTTGACTATCGCACCAAAAATCTCAAGAAGCTCAAGGATGCGTACAAGCTGCTCAAGGACACCCTGGGCAAGGCGATGGCCAACATGGAGGGCACGCCGCAGCGGCTGAAGGAGGTCGGCGGCGGCTACTCAGCCGTGGCTGCGTGCCTGAACTACGGCGGTGGTGGCGGCAGCGCCAGCCGTCGTGCCAGCGCCGTGGACCCGGAGTCGAACACACAGCCCGCGCGCATGGACCGCGACCTCGCGGATGAATCGTTTCAGGCCTCGAAGAAGTTCTGCGACGCGATGGAGGCGCTCAGCACGAACGTGTACCCCAAGTACCGCGGCACGCTGCAGGCGAAGGTGTCGAATGAGCTGGACAAGATGATCGCCCTCAACGCCCGCACCATCACACAGGGCAAGAAGACGCACGACTGCATGGCCAAGTACATCACGGCTCGCAAGGCGGTGGCGACGAAGGAGAAGGAAGGTGCCAAGAAGGGTGTGGACCTGGCGATGGATAAGGTCTATGTGAAGCTCGTGGCAGACCGCGACACCAAGGAGAAGATCTACCAGACAGAGCTGGAGCACTTCGACGATCAGTACGAGGATATGATGGCAGAGTCGCAGAAGTTCGCGGCCGAGTCGACGGAGGTTTTCCTGGACGGCGTCGTCGGCTACTTTCGGGAGATGGTGGAGACGATCGATTACACCGACACGCCGACGCGCAGCCGCACCCGCAACCGCTCGGCCAGCGGGCAGTACGGCGATGCCTTCAACGACGGCTCGCGTGAACCGACGTTCCACGGAAGCACCACCTCGCCAAACGCCGTCTGCAAGACGGTTTAAGTGCCTCCTTTTCAGTTTAACATTTCGATCACTGTCTTACTTTTTGTATACTTTTTCCCTGTAGACTTTCTTCCTTTTTTTTTTTACCTTTGTGAAGTTCAGATTCCCGTACTCTGAGAGCTGCAATCATCGTGCGTTTTTTCTTCTTTTTCACGACAATATTGTCGCGTTTGTTGTGAAAACAAGAAATGATCATTACTCAACAAGCTGATACATTTCGCAGTGGATGGACTTTTTGGTCGTTTTTCTGAAGATGAAAAACAAGTACCGAATGAGGCTTTTTTGTGAGGGCTCCAAAAACGCACTTTTGGCTTATGCTCATCGCCGACGTTCAACACGCTACTTTTTGCCCGCTGCCTCGAGTATTTGTGAGCTGAACATGTGCGTATGCGACTTACTTCGTTGTCTCATTTATTATGGGTGGGTTTGTTTTTCGTTTCTATTAGCGCAGCGTCTTGCGCGCTCGCGTCGCTTTTCCCTAAAAAAAAGACGCTGCATTCAAACTGTCAAAACCTCTTGGTGCGACTTAGTTTCTTATCAGAAACGCAACAATTCTCTGTATTACTAGCTCTATTTTTTTCTCATTTTTCTCGTTCTCCTTTAATCCAGTGCTTACTAAAATAAATAATTTACTTTTTTTTCATGGTACGTTCCTTGTCTTTACCTCTCTTTACAACCCCCCTTCCTTTTTTGTTCTTCAATTTACTTCCTTTACACATTGATATTGAACCACGTTTTTCTCTCTTCCTAAAAAAAAAACTTAATCTGTTTTTATCCTTGTCTTTTTTTTTTTTGCTTGATGATGACAATCAATAGCATTCTGCAGTACTACAAGGTTTTTTTTTGTAGGAAGCAGTTTGCCGTCTCTCTTGTTCTCTTTTTCCATTTTTCTTTGTTCCACTGATTTCATTTTTGTTCATACCATCTCTCTCTTTCCCTCTTTTTCTCTCTCATTTTTATCGCCTTTCTCGCGAGGCTTTTTCGTTCCTTGAGCTTTTTTTTTTCTCCTTGCGTGTATTGTGTTTGTGGGTCAATGGTTGACATCAGCCGAGAGCATGTATGAAGCAAAAGTAGTGCCATGAAATGAAGAAAAGTGAGAGAGTACAAAGAGAAGGTTTGTTTTGTGCGGCTTGAGGGAGGCAATGGTGCTTACTGCCAAGAGCGTACTTGCCACTTCTCCGGGTGCTCGTTTCTCTGCTTCCATTTATTCTTGGTGCATGTGCTTTTGTCGTTTGTGCGTATGAGTGTGTATTTGTGAAGAAGTGTAAAATCTTAAGTTTTCTCAGGTCTAGTCAACAGAAAAAGCTTTATATTTTGGTATCAAGGCTCACAACGTTCGATTGCAGTTCCTTTTTCCTTTTTTCACTGTGTGGAACTATATATATATATATTTTCACTTTACTTTTTTGTTCAAACTAGTGGTTCCCTTGTTGCTTTAGCTTTGCCGACGCTGGATGAATTGAGCACAGACTCGCAAAAGCTCACAGCTTACAGGGGAAAAAAAAGAAAACAAAGAAACAGGCAACACAAATTGTAGTCAAAAAAAATACACAAACAACTCTGTTTTTTACCTGATAACTTTGGTAGTAAAAAGGTACTTTTTAAAAGGTACGATTTGTTTTGAACGCTTGAAAAACTTTGGAATTGCGTTTTCCGTTTTTCTGCTTCGTGCACTTCTCGACTACTTTTCTTTTAGCAGCCAAGAAGGATGATTGACGGAGAATTGCTTTCTTTGTCCTCCTGAATTTTGAACCTTTTTCCCTGTTACTCTCCCATCTTCCTCAAAAGGTCTCCTTCTTTACACTTTTTTTCCATCAAAACACACAACTTGTGTAGTAGCGCACAGCAAATACACAAAACTGCAACCTTTCTTTTCCCTTGACAAACATCGATTTTTTTATTTTTTGCCACAACACAAGCGTATATTCCAATCTGAATTGTACTGCTCTGATTACATTTTGAGATTTCAGTGATAAAAAAGAAAAAGCCTACTTTAAAATTATCGAATCACACACGGACAAACACTTTTTCTTTTTTGAGTGAAGTGCAATCAAAATGTTGAAGCTTTCGAGAGTGGCGCGGAGCAGTCGCTACACCCCGATTGTGGGTTGCGCCTTCCTCGTCGAGACGCTCTACGGCTCCAAGTACAGCGCCAACCTGGGCAGCTACAGCATGCCCTACGTCTACGTCAAGACGATTCTCCTCTGCGCCACGGGGCACGGTCTGGAGCTGCGCGAGGGCCGCTACATCCACGGCCTCATTGAGCTCCTCCTCCCCTCCAAGGTGTCGCAGGACAACTTGACAAAGCTGGAGCTCTTACAGTTTGTGGACGCTATTCCGATGGACCGCATGGTGGAGGGTCGCGAGGCCGACACCGAGGAGGAGGCGGAGGCAGAGGCAACGATGGCGCTAATGTCAGGCAGCAACGCGGTCGACCACCCGTCCACGCACTGGCCGCATCCGGACTACGTGCAGGGGCACCACGGTGGTAGTGGTGGTGGTCGAGGAGGGGAAGACGAGGAGGAAGACAGGGAGGCACTCACAAACGGCACCGCACAGAGCAGACGCTCGTCGACCTCAAACAACAATACTGTAGCTGAGTCCGCAGCGGCTGCGGCACGACGTCGACAGCAGGAGCAGGAAGAGGAGGACGCAGCTGCTATCGAGACGATCATGTCGTTTGTGTCCCCGGCCACTTTTCCGTCGTCGATGGCGCGTGTGCTTATTTACGACGCCGTCTGCACCTGCGTGGCGGACGGGCTCTACAGCGCCAAGGAGAAGGAGCGGGTCGCCCTGGTGTCCAGCCACATCGGTCTCTCCACCGCTGTGCGGGGCCAGATCGAGAAGTTGGCGCTGCAGGAGAAAGTTTTGTCGATTCGCAAGCGACGTCTGCTGCTGTTGCTGCAACAGCAGCGCCGTTCCCCGCCGTCGCACATTCCGCTGGAGGAGGAGCGGCTTCGCCAGGCATCTAGCGCGCTCGGGCAGCGCCAGGGAAATGGTTCCGGTGGTAGTAAAAATCGTCTTATGGCAGTGTCGGAGGACCGCAGACGTGCATCGGCAAGGGCACTGGGCGGAGCGGAGTTGGCGAGGGATTCGGAGGAGGTGGCGAGGGTGGAAGCAGCCAAGACGCTGCTGCGGCGTGCACGTCGACGCGAGCAGAAGCGAAAGTTTTTTGCCGCCAACCCGTGAGGAGAAACAAAGGAAAAAAACACGAAAGAGACAAAAGCAAGATAAACAATAAATGCGTTATGTGCGACTCTCTCTCTTTTTTCTCTTCACCTTGACCACCTCTGCTGCTTTCTTCTGCTTTTGCTCGCTCCCTTAGCTGCCTCTTTGATTTTTTTTTTTCGGAGATTTCTGCGAAGTGCCTACGTGCGAGTGCGGTGATCAACGTTAGTAGAACACCGTCTCTGCACCATACATTCAAACTGCTTTTTTGTATTCGATTTGTAAGGAAAAAAGCGTTTTGGCGGCAGTGCACTTGAACGGTGGGCTTTGCTCACTTTCCCCCTTTTCCGGCTCGTTTTACTTTTTTTATTTTGCTGACCCCAATATTAAATTTGCTGAAAGGAAAAAAAAAACAAATTATTGTTGATTCTATGCGCGAGAAAATACACCTTTCCCCCCTTCGGGTTCGTTTTATCAGTGCGGTTCTCCTGACTTTCTAAAGAGAAGAAGCTTGTTGCACATGCAACTAGTTTACAATTGCGCAATGATGGTGGCTCTCACACTTGCACAGTCACACCGATGTGCCTCTGCATGAACATTTCTGCGAAGAACGCCGCTGCGATGGCTATGTTGCGTGCTCCAGCGCCTCCTCTTAACATCAATGTTTTTTCCCGCTCCCCAATTTTTTTCTTCCTCCACTCACACACGCACACACGCACCCCCCTCCCCACTTTGTACCGCACACACACACACTCTTTCCAAAAGTGAAATACATAGAACCTGTGCTTTTCTTAACGCTGCTCCGACATTCGGGGGCGCTGAGAAAAGAGTAGAAGCCTTTGCTTTTTTTTTTTTCATCACGGAGAGGATTTCTCGCATTTGTGTATCTTCCTCCCCTTGAGTTCTTTCCCGCGTTTCTCGTTGTGTGATTACGCACGAAAAGTGCGCTGACTGCCTTTGCTATCGGCACTTATCAGACTATTTTCCTTTCAGTGTCGCTTTGTCGACTCCCAAACAGCTCCTGCCAGGTGTGTACGCTACGCATCTGCGTTTTCTCATTTTCTCATTTTTTGTTTTCCTAATTTTCAAATATTCTGTCAGCGTTCTATCCTACATTCATACACACACCTTCATAGATAGATACCACTACTACATTCTCTTTCTTTTTATGTTTCGATTCGTAAATTAGCTAAACTTTTTCTTTCCCTTTACACTCCTTCTTTCCCCCTAGATCATGGCCGTAGTGCACAAAGGTACGGCGATTGCCATTTGGGTCATCTGCGCCGTTCTCCTGGTGGTGGTGGTGTGTCTCGCCATCTACCTCGTGTGCTACCGCCGCCGCCGACGCGAACTGCGCAAGCTTCGTCGCCAGCTTATCCAAACGGACGAGGTGCAGACAACAATAAACAATAACACCAACAATGAGAGTACTGGGTCGCCGTCGCGTGTGATGACGCTGCAGGGACATGCCGGTGCGTCGGAGGCGTCGTCCATCTTTTACCCCGGCTTTCGTCGCCGCACAACGGAGGAGCTGGAGGCACTGCCGTCCCCCACGCAGGCCGCCTCGTTCCCCGCGCCGCTGGCGGTGTACGTGCGTGTGCGCCGCGACGAGGCCTACATGGAGTGCTGCGACATCCTGATCACCGTAGACCGCCTGCGCGACAGCCTACCGGGTGACCGCAGCGGGTGGCAGGTGCTCGGCAACGACAGCTACTACCACGACGACTACCTTCTCTACACGAACCCGCTCGAGTTCCGCGAGGCCGGCACGTACGTCATTCACGCCTTCACGGTGCACCCGACAAAGCACATCGTCGGTGCCGTGCATCAGTTCACCTACGTGGTGACGGCAGGCAACGCGGGCGGTGGCGTGTACCCCAACTTCTTGGCCTTGCCCAACGCTGGTGCGTCGAATCGACACGACAACACGGTGGACATCGACATCGCCCGGCGACTTGCCGAGCGCGGACAAGCCTCGCAGCCGCTGTCCGCGATCTCGCCCAACTTCCCCTCCATGCTGATGAGTGGCAGCGCACCGGCCTCGGTGTATTCCACCGCCGCCGCCGTTAGTCACGGTGCCGCTGTGCCACCTTCGTCCGCCCTACAGGTCTCTGCGACACCGCTGCCCCCTGTGATTCTGCCCAGCGGGGGCGAGGTGACGACGTCCACCGACATTGTGATTACGCCGCACGAGTTGAGCACCACACCCGATCAGCTGCGCTACAGCGTGGATGGCAGCTACCCGAACCTGCTGTACAACGGACCGTTCACGCTGAGCCTGCCCCCGCCGTCTCTCCTGCCGTCGCAGCGGCGCACCGTCATTGTGAAGGCCATCGCCATCCGTGCCACAGGTGGTGGCGGCTCCACCCAGCCCATCGCGGAGCAAAACGTGAGCCCCATCACCCGCGTGGTCATGCAGGTGCGACCCGCTGGCTTCTCCTACTACGACCCACAGGTCCCCACGCCGTCCATGCGTCTGCGTGCGGCCGGCGCCACGCTGTACTTTGACGAGTCGCAGAACCCGCCGCACACGCAGACGGTGTACGAGCTCGTGTACGTGAACCAGGCGCGGAGCAAGGTGCGGTACAGCCGGCAGCGGGCGCAGGTCTACAACGGGCAGCCCATCGTCATTCCCGAGAACGTGGCCACCGTGCACGCGTGGACGGTGATGGCCCCAGCCGCAGTTTCTTCAGCTTCGCAGCAACAACAGCAGGTGGAAGAGGAGCGCGTGCGCAGTGTACCGACCATCTACGACTGCAGCCGCGCCACCACGGAGCGTGGGAAACTGAGCCGGCGTCGTGTCGAGCAGTACCACCTGCAGCCTGATCAGCTGCTGCCGCCGCCGGTGATGTGCGTGTCGTGCGGGGATGTGGAGCTGATGTTCGACGACCCGCCGGCCAATGGACGCATCGCTTACACCCTCTGCGATCTGGAGCCGGCGCTCTGCGACGTGTACCCGCCAGCCTGCGCGGTGCCGCTGGAGGACGGGAAGAAAATCTTGTCCGCGCACCGCCGGAACCCGAAGAGTCAGGCGGTGGGAAGCACCGCTGCTGCTGCTGCTGCGAGTCCCGTGGAGGGTGACCACGACGGATCGCACACGTTCATTTATCAGCCGGGAAAGCGAATTCAGGTGACGCAGCTGGAGACGAAGCAGGTGTACGTGACGGCTCGTGTCTTTGTACCGATCTTCGAAGGCAGCGACGGAGCCCTTTACGGGAGTAGCGGTGGCCAGGGCGGAAGCTGCGCAGGGAGCGGAAAGCTACTGGGCTACCGCTTCGGTGGCGTCTTTCATCGCGGCTTCTACTTCAACAATCAATAAACGTTATGTTTTTTTTTTCTTCGATTGTTGGATGAACAACAGGGTATGTTGGCGCGAAAGGCAATCGCCCAAACTTGTATTTATATAACGGCTGTTTTATAGATTTTACACGGCAATAAGCACGCGTTAGTCAAGTTGCCTTCTTCATCTGAACTCTTTGTAGATACTTTACGCAGCGGCTTGTTCTTCTTCCTTTTCTTTCTTTTTTATAGATTGGATCTTTTCTTTTCTGTCAACTCTACTACGACAATAAAAAACAACATTTTTGTGTGAAGCGTTTTCTCGAACTCTGATGCTGCTTAAAGCAGGTACACGTGAGCGCCAACCGCCGCGACAAAAAAGCAGCTTTTTTTCAGTTGAATTATCTTATTGTATTTACCTCCTGCAGTTGTGACTAACGTTTGACGGAAAGTTGCGCGCAGCGTTGGACTTGCAATTAGATAAACAACTTTCCTCGTTTCCTTTTTTTTTTTGTCAGTGAAACAATTTTTGTTTTCGTCCTAGTATCATCATCACAATCTCTCTCTCTTTTTCTACCCCTTGCCTTCGCTTCCAAAGAAAATTTTTTTTTGTTTTGGTTTCGGCTGCCCGTTGTTGGATCATATTTTGCTCACCTGAACACGCACCTACAAAAAGAAAAATAAAAAAGAAACACAAACACACAAACACACACACACATTACATCGCTATGCTCCGTCGTGTTCTTGCCCGCGGTCCGCTGCCGTCGTCGCTCCCCGTCAGCGCGGCGCTCAAGCAGACCGCCAGCAAAGCCAAGCACGCCAAAAACGGCGGCGTCAACGTCCACTTCATGACCGCGGCGGAGGCCACCGCGGCCGGGGCGGCCGTGCCACCAGGGTTCACCGCAAAGGCGGGCGAGATCGACTTCAAGACCCGCTGGGAGGTCGCGGAAGGCGTGGAGGCCGCCGTCGCCAAGGCAGGCCGCGGACAGCGCGGCAGCTCCGCACCGGCGCAAAAGCCAGCTGAGATGCTTGCCGGTCTCGGCGCCTCGTCCACCGTGCGCGACTACCGTCTGGCCGTGACTGCGGCAGTACGCAAGGCCAAGATGCTGCAGGCCGCACACGTGTCGCTGCACCCGCCGAAGCAGGACATCATGACGATGACCGACCCCTACCACCCACCGCAGCGGCTGTCGAGCCAGGACGTGGTGGAGAAGACGGCGTGCTTCGCCGTGACGGCGGCCTACCAGTACGACCGCCTCAAGTCGCAGACGCTGAACGCGCAGGCAGAGGCGAAGAAGGCAAAGAGCAAGCGGAGCGCCCGCACAGCCGCCGCCGCCGCGGCCACTGCATCGGCTGCCCCAATGGAGCTTATCGTGCCCTCGAGCAATGTGCAGGCGGTGCGCACGGGCGAGGTGATTGGTCGTTGCGTCAACGATGCGCGTAATCTGGGCAACTTGCGCGAGGATGAGGGCGTGCCGGAGTTCTACGTGGAATGGGCCAAGAAGTTCATGCTCCCGGAGGGCATCAAGGTGCGCAAGGTGCTTCGCGGGCAGCAGTTGGAGGATGCTGGATTGAACCTGCTGTACAACGTCGGCCGTGGTTCGCGCTACGAGCCCTACATGATGGTGTTCGAGTACGTCGGCAACAAGCGCTCCACCGCCACGACCGCCATCGTGGGCAAAGGCGTCACCTTCGACTGCGGCGGCCTGAACGTGAAGCCGTACGGGTCGATGGAGACCATGTACACGGACATGATGGGCGCCGCCACCGCCCTCACGACGTTGAAGGCTGTCGCGACGCTGAAGCTGCCCATCAACGTCGTGGCCGCCGTGGGGCTCGTGGAGAACGCGATTGGCCCGGACAGCTACCACCCGTCGACGATCCTCACCAGCCTGAAAGGGCCGACGGTGGAGGTGCTCAACACCGATGCGGAGGGCCGCCTGGTGCTGGCGGACGTGCTGACCTACGTGCAGCGGCACGCTCCGCTGGAGAAGACGCCGAAGCGCATTATCGACCTGGCCACGCTGACGGGTGCCATCATCATCAGCCTCGGCTCGCGCCGCGCCGGCGTCTTCTCCTCGCAGGCGCCGATCATGAACACCCTCATGTCGAGTGGCACCCGCTGCGGCGAGGAGCTGTGGCCGATGCCGATCGGCGAGGAGCACAAGGAGGCGATGAAGGGCGGGGTGGCCGACCTGATCAACGCGGCGGCTGGGCGTCAGGGCGGGTCGTGCACCGCGGCGGCGTTTCTCTCGAACTTTATCGAGCCAGAGGTGCAGTGGGCACACATGGACATTGCCGGGGTGGCGGACGTCGGTGATAAGCCGAAGGGCTACGAGCCGGCTGGCGTCACAGGCTACGGTGTGCAGCTGCTTGTGGACTTCCTGCGCACCAACAAGCTGTGAGAATGAGGTATAGCAATGAAAAGAGACGGAGAGAAGACTCTAATGACGATGAGAAGAGGTCGGGAAAGAGAAGCTCTCTGCTGCGACTATTTTGTTGCTGTTGTTTTGTTTCGGAAGATCTCCAGCAGATCGTCGCGTGTGTGTGTTTCCACACTTACTATTTCTAATTTTGCGGACAACTGAAAAACATGCATTTGAAAAACACACAGAAAAGCCTTTCTTGCTTTTGCTTACAAGTGGTGCCGTCAACGACACAAAAAAAAAAAAGCTGATTTGCTTGTGAAAGAAAAAAAGTGAATGCTGTTTTGTGAAAATACATTCTTACAAAATTTGCTCTCGAAAACCTTTTTTTTTCGTTTGACCGCCTACGAATGTCCGCAATCGCCATACCACAATGTCTGACAACTCTGTGTGCTTTGAAGCTTCGGAAAGACGGCCATTCACTGGCTTCCAATACTACCGAGCACACAATACACAAGCAAAAGCTGGTTAAAGCAGCATTAGCAAATCAAAGTGTCTGTTTGATTGTGTTCAAACATTAAAAGAACATTTTTTTTTTTGCGCTTTCGACTCATCATTTATTCCTTCCTATTCCTTTTCCTTTATTTTTGCTGCCGATTATTCAAAGTTTAGTAATCATGCTGTCCCGTTCCCTCGCGCTGCGGTCGCGCATCCCTGACATCGGCCACCAAACCTCTGCCCGCATCAAATGGGCCACCTACACCTTTTGGTACTTCCTCGATCCGGTCCTGCGCCGCCACCACTGGTACTACCGCCGCAAGGTGCAGCTCGACCGCTTCCTCGAACACAACAACTTCGCCGTAAACTCCGCCATCGGCGTGATTCTTGGCGTGACGGTGTACTTTACGATTGTGCGGGGACTGCTGCTGCCACCCGCAGTAGGGGCGAAGGAGCACTCCATGAAGGAGAACGCGCGCGAGGTGCTGGCCTTGATGGAGTGTGACACGTCGAAGGAGCTGCCGGCATATCAGTTGATGCGGGTGAAGCGTGAGATCATTGGGAAGCTGCACGCCGTCGCTGACGCGGCGGAGGTGCGGAGGCAGCGGGAGGAGGTGGAGAAGATGGATGCGCTGCTCAAGAGCTTGAAGTGAGGAGGTGTGTTGGGCTGTGGTTTTTTTTTTTCTCCGCTGCTGAGCGGAGGCCGCTGTTGTTCACATCTCTGGTTTTTTTTTTCTGTCAACTTCACTAATAACTCCGATTAAAAAAAAAAAAAAGAAGACCAATTGACTAAACACAATCGGAAGACGGTGGTACACTGTCAGGAAAAGACCGTATAATGCTATGGAGTTTTTGCCCCGATGAGAGAAATTGCACTCGTTTCCATTTCTCTTTTCTGACTGGGTGTAGCGCAGCATTGTTTTCCCCAGCAGCGTAAATATTCCACTTGGATTTGTGGCTCTCCACTTTATCAGTCAACTCGCTCTGCAGCGTGCGCTGCTTGAAAGTTTTTCTCTCCTTGACCATTTTGAATTGCGAAGCATTTTCTCTTCTCTCTTAATTCTACTTCTTCGTTCTCAAACGCATTTGAAACTACCTTTGTTATTGCAGAAACAAAGAAACAAAAAAGGAAGAAGACGGAGGGGCAACAACGACATCCTAGTGTTGCTTCTCGTTCTGCTTACTGCGTGCAGTGCTAGCACCTGGAAACTAATTATTAAGCTAATTTAGACTGTTTTTCTCAAAGCAGTCACACCGTTGGAAGTATTGAATACGCGTTAAATTAAGAGCTCGACGTCAGGCTCAGTATTAGGAAACTAAAGCGCACCGGTAACAACATAATTAAAAACCCGCACTCACAAAACGCGCGAAAAAAAAAAAGAACTAATTAACGACTTACACTTTTAATATTAGGTTTGGCGCCGCATATTGTCCGCAAGTACAAATTAACCTTACACCCCTTTTTGCACCACTACCCCACTATCTATTCATCATTGATTGCATCAAGCGCATCCACACTTGTATCGGTAGGTCCTACTACCAAACATCGCCGATGCTCACGCGACGACAGGCTCGACTGCTCGGCTTGACGACAAGCGACGATGCACCCGTAACAGGGTCCAGCAATGGTGGGGGCGACCCTTCTTCAGTGAGTGGAGCGTCGCCCTCCTCCCCGCTGCCCTCGCAGGCGTCTTCGTTGAACCTCGGCTCTCCTTCTGGGCTTGCCGCATCCAGCAACCCATCTGTTAGCAGTCGTGGTGGTGGTGGTGATGGCGGAAGTCACAGCCCGATCATTGCCCGTGCCGTCACCATGCCAGGTGCGAGCATTGTCTTACGTCTCGGCTCATCATCGTCGATGTTGTCTCGTCATGGCGGGAGCGCTACGCAGCTCGTTTCCTCCCCCAGTAGCGGACTGTTGAACTTTGGCGGTGGCGGCAGCCGGGGACGGCTTGGCGTGCGCCAGGCAGAGTCGATGCTCTCCCGTGCTCAGAGCGTCATCGACTACTGGGCTGCATCCGGCACAACAACTGGACCCATCATTCAGCTGGCGTCCAAGCACGGACGCACACTTCGGGTGCCACTGGCTGCTGCTGCTCCTGCTACTGCTCCGGTGAGCTACGCGGAGAGGAAAAGCACCAGTGGCAGTGAAGGAAACAACAATGTAGCGAGCTCCTGCATCGAGGCACCGAGTGAGGGTTCAAGCTCTCCCGTTTTCAGTTCGGTGAGTGCGGCGTCTGCAGATGCGACGTCGTCACGCGCACCGTCGTCCGCACCGGCGGCGCAGCGTCCGCCGCGACTGTCAACGACACAGCTGCGTTCTCGCTGGCGCGGTGTGGTGCGCAACTGCACCACGATGCAAGTCACTGTCAAAGCGAACACCTCCACCCCCGCTTTCTCGTCCGCTGGGGAATCACCAGCGGAGGGGCTGCAGAAGCTGGAACGAGGGGAGCGAAAGCTTCACGTGCTCCGCCTCACCGCACTACCTGACGCAGCGGACAAGAACGACGACCGGACAACGAATGCGGAGAACAAGGAAGACGAGAGTGAGAGCCGTACAGAGAATGGGGGGCGTTCCTCTTTCACGTTAATGCGCACACACGGCTCGCATCGCGATATGATTGCGGCTCCGGTAACCTCATCGCGGCGCAACACGCACTTTTTCATTTCCCCCTTCCACAGTGATGCCCCGCCTTCCGGTGCGGTCCGCGGAGGTCACGACACACGCTGCTCGACTTCTGCGGGCACGCGGAAGCTGCTGACATCTCTGGCGCTCCGGCAGCTGAAGGCGACTCAGACCAGTGCACGCCAGCGTCGGCTCAGCCACGAGGTGTACTACCAAGTCTACGTGAAGGCACACGAGGCTCGCATGCGGATGCTCTTTGGTCTCTCCGACCCATCCGGGAGAGATGTACATGGCAGCATGGGTGGTGCTGACGGAGAAGAAGGGGGCAGCTCCGCACTGGATGGGCGGGACGGACACGCCGCGGTTATGGACTCCATTGCGGCGGGCGAGGCGGCGTATTTGCAGAGTTTGGACCCGAGCAGCTCCGAAGAGGAGGCAAAGGTGCTGCAGGTAATCGCGTCGATTGACCGAGCCCTCAAGCAGCAACTGGCCGCGGCTTACCACCACAAGATGAGCGGCCCCAGTGAGGGAAATGAAATGCGAAGCACTATTTCTGTTAACGGCGGCCCTGTCGATAAGTATTCCGGTCCCGCTCAACAGCAGGAGGTGCATGAGATGCAGCCGAAGAAACACCACGTACTGCAGCTGCCCACGACCCACACACGCAGCAGGATCGAGGCAACGCCCTCCATGACTCGAAGCGGCACGGCTTCGTCTTCCTCTTCTGCGGCTCTTAATTTTTTTTCCGCGCGGCGTCCTGCCATCCTGGAGGCTGTGATCGCCAGCACCACGCAGAGCGTCAGCGCCTTCACGGACCAGCTGCTGCCCTACCAGCAGGAGGGCGTGCGGTGGCTGCTGCGGCTGAACACCGTCGAGCACATGAACGGCATTCTTGCGGACGACATGGGTCTTGGCAAGACGGCACAGACGGTCGTGTATTTGTCCTGCTACAAGGAGCTGGTCGAGGCGCAGGTGCAGCACCCGCTGCGGGCGTTGCAGGTGCGACTACATCAGGTGTGTCAGCGGGCGCTGGGCCTCACAGCAGGGACGGCGTCGAGAGCGGAGGCGGAGCTCCCACCGTGGCTGGCGTGGTGTGCGGCGGCATCTCCAGGTACTCCTACTACTACTACAACTGCTGGTGGTGGTGGTGGTGGATTGTCTGAGAGTAGCGGGGAGGTCGCTGATGAAGACAGTATCTTCTTTGGTGGTGCAACAGGAGATGAGTACGATGATGACGACGCCGCACTGTTCATGCGCTCGTCGATGTCTGCGTCTGGTCGTGGTGGGGTCGACAACGCCGCTACGGCGCATGTGCGTACGGCGCAGGCGTGTGGGCGGATGCTGCGTCTCGTGAAGGAGGTAAAGCGGTGGCTCTGGCAGTTCGGCGACGACGTTAACGAGAAGGACGAAGTCGACAAGTCGGCCAGGAAGAACAAAAACACCTCCGCTCCGCGCAACACCACCCACACCAGCACAGGAGCGCGCACTGGAAAAGATAAGGCGGAAGACGAGGAGGGGGAGGAGGAGAACGGTGAGCGTGCAGACGTCGACTCCGCATCGATGACGCCGACCAGTGCGGAAGTGGTGCCGCTGCTCCCCATCAAGAAGCGCCGCGGCCGACCACCGAAGCACCTTTCCGCGATGATGGCCGCCGCTGCTGCCGCGGTGACGAATAATGGTGGTGGTGGTGGTGGTGCTCGCGAAGGTGGCACGCCCTCATCGTCGCGATCGTCGCTGACGTCTTCCCCCGTTCCGTCGAGCACGTCCGCTTCCGGCTCGAGTCCCGTGTCCGCCGTGAGCCTGCCCGCCTTCATTCGCAGTCAGAGCGGACTCCCCAGCTGCTCGTCTGCGTTGAATGACCGACTGGACCACGACGACGCCGTCTTCCGGCCAGTGCTGATCATCGCACCACTGAGCACACTGCCGCACTGGGCGGGCGAGTTTCACCGCTTCAGCCGTCGTCGCACCACCAGCAGCACCAGCAGTGGTTCAGCGGGAGGAGCGAGTGGAAGTTCGGGTGGCAGACGAAGAGAGAACGCCGAGGACAGCACCGATGGAGCGGACGACGCGGCGCACTTGGAGCGCTTCGCCGTGTACGTGCTGAACGGCCCTCGCGCGGATCGGGAAAACCGTATGCGGGAGTTCCTCGCTCACACGCAGCGCGGCGAGCACCAGCTGCCGACTACGACGCCAGCGTTTGTTTTCCCTGCCACACCCGTGCTGGTGATCCCACACGACATGCTGACGAAACCGTTGAGTGGGCCGCTTCGCCAGATCTCTCGCGTGCGGTGGCACGTGGTGGTGATCGATGAGGCGCAGCGCATCAAAAGTGCACAGAGCACGCTCTTCAAAAAGGTCCGTCTTCTCAGCTCGATCTCGCGCCTCGTGCTGACCGGAACGCCGCTGCAGAACAACACGACGGAGCTTTTCTCGCTGCTGCAGTTTCTGGCGCCCCAGTCGTTTACGGCCTCGGCCGGCGATCTTTTCGAGCAGCTCGACAGTGCGCTGGTGGCGGCAAGTCGCTCCAACACGCTGGAGGATCGCGAGCTGCACATTTTGCTGTGCCGCCGCGTGCACCGCCTTCTCATGCCGTTCATCCTTCGACGCGAGAAGAACATCCTCAAGGCGCAGCTGCCGCCGATTCGCGACTACGCTGTGCTGTGTCCGCTGATGCCGTTTCAGCAAACGCAGTTGGAGGAGGTGAGGCGCAAGCACGAGGAGGGCACGCTGTCAGGCAACCCGCACATCCAGTACCGGAAGATCCTGCTGCACCCGTACACGACGCAGGCCTTCTTCTACGTGGACGAGGCCGTTGTGCAGACCTCGGGGAAGCTGCTCGTGCTGGACTTCATGATGCGCTTTTTGCAGCGCACGCGGCACAAGTTCCTCATCTTCTGCGGCTGGACACTGGTGCTGGACGTGGTGGAGACGCTGTGCGGGATGCGGCAGATCCCGTATGTGCGTCTGGACGGCCGGACTCCCGTGGAAAAGCGTGAGGCAAACATCAAAGGGTTCAACCAACCCCTGCAACAAGACGAGTCCGCCCTTCTTTCCGGAGAAAAGCGGGAAAGAGCAGAGGGAGGTGACACTGCCTCCCGTCACTCTGGTCAACGCTCCTCGGTGACCGCAGACGGCGGCGAGGAGGACGCCGACCTCGGCTCTCCTTCTTCTTCCTCCTCCTCCCCCTGCTGTTTTCTTATCAGCAAAGTTGCCGGCGGGGTAGGGCTGAACCTGCAAGCGGCCGACACCGTCTTCTTGCTGGACGTCGACTACAACCCGCAGCGCGACGCCCAGGCCCTGTCGCGTGTGTACCGAGTCGGGCAGACACGCGAGGTGCGGGTGTTTCGTCTCGTCATTGACCACCCGATCGAACGCAACATCGTCGCGATTCACGAGGCAAAGGAGAACCTCGGCCGCGCCGTCGTGCAGGCGGGTCGTTACGACCTCCACTCCTCCGTCAAGGAGAGGGAGGAGGCGCTGCAGCACATCTTCCGCTCCGGCACCATGTCGCAGATCAGCGAGCAGTGGTCGTCCGCGTCGCCGACCTCAGCGCACACGCCCACGTCACCCACGTCGGCGGAGAAGAGCGGAGAGGATGAGGAGGATGAAGAGGAAGGGGAAGAAGATGGGGTAGAGGAGACAGAGGAGGTGGTGCAGGGTGGGTTTCCAGCTGCGCCGCATGAGCATTCCAACGCGGGCAGGGGAGTGGAGGGCGGAGAGGAGGAGAATTTGTTGGAGGCAAGTAGGAGCAGCACCGCATCGCCGAGTCCGGCGCACAGCCCCGCTGACATCCACCGCGTCTTTATACACGCCGTCGACCCCGCGCCGTCTGCACTGAAGAGGCCCAAGCAGGAAGTCATCAAAGTGGAAAGCGAAGAGGAAAGCAACTTCGAAAGTGTATTCCCTTTGTCCGCAGCAAACGACGCATTAGTGCTGAGTTCGCCGCACTTTTTACCGCCGCAGACGTCGCTTTCGTTGCACGGCGTGACTAACACCGCGTCACCTCTTTCCGCGGCTCCTCATCGAAAGCGGCGACACATTTCCTTCAAGCTCGAAGACGATGGCGAGAATGCGGAGGAAGGCAGCAGAAAAGGGAACAGCGCCAGAGGACACACTTTGAAGGAGGGACCTACGCCTGGTGGTGTACGAGGGGGATTCGATCGCGAAATGACAGACTCAGGAGCAGCAGCAGCAGCAGCAGCTGGCACCGCGACGTCGAAGGCGGGCACTGTAGGGAGCGGTGGGCAGTCGGCGGATGCTGGACAGCCGGCGGAGGCCGCTCCCGCTGCCCATCTACTGGCAATGCGGGAGCGGCTAGAGGAGGTGCTGTTGCGGCATGACGGGGAGCGCACGGTGCTGCACGACATGTTCCGATCACTGGAGGCGTCCTTGGCAGCCTCAACGACGTCGTAGTTTCTCATCCCTTACCTTTTTCTTTTGTCTTTCGTTGCTCTCTCTGTTTGAAAAAAAAAAAAAAAAACAGCACGTAGCGTTTTTCCTTCTCACATACACAAAATAGGGTTTACAAATCTACTTTTGCGTTGACGCAAGTAAGCGCTTTGTAGCGTGAAGAGTATGACGTCACCTTTTTTTTCCCTTTAATCTGGAGAATGGTTTTTCTTTTTTAAACCTTTCTTACTTCACCCGGCCTACTTGGCACTTCCTGGAAGGGTAAGGTGTATTTCCGCTACTATGGAGCATAATAATTTATTTTGCAACATTTCAAAGTGTTTCTTTCGTACAGCTGTGACGCCTGATAAAAGAAACATGAGCTTAAAAAAGGCGCTGCAAACTCCTGTATTGCTGTGTTACACCGTTTCCCTCTTATCTTAGAAGCATTCCATGAGTTGCACGCTGTCGATCGGCATTATGTGACAAAACGCAGGGAGTAGATCTCTAAGCGTTTGAACAAGGGGCGGTTCAAGTCTCAAAGCCAAAACATTGCTCTCTTTTTCTGTGCGCTGCGTTAGTGCTTTCCATTCTTTTCCATTCTTTTTCATATCTAACCCTCCTTCCGCCTTTTGACTACACTCTGCGTCTATGATGGAAATGCAACACCGCTCTGATCATCATTATTGTACACCACTTAATCGTGAAAAAAATGTTATTGCAAAAGAGCACAACTTATCCTTTCACTTTCATAGCCTAAACTCTTTGCCAAACCCCCTTTTTATTTGTTGAGCGTAGCGCTTTGCGGATTTTGTGAGGATTTAAATTGGACCAAAAGAACATTCACAAAAACATAGGTTTGACTTTATTTGAATTGCAGCATTTCGAACTCTACCTAATACAGTTTTAACAACTTTTACACAGCGACCTCAAAACTTCTCTCGCAGCTCTCTTTGGTTTTTTCTTCTCCGACTCAAAACTGTAAACTTCAACCACTTTTCTTTTTTAATAACTTAACCAAAAAACCTGAAGGTTTGACGACTGTAGTATTACATTTATTCTATTTCATGTGTTTCTAAAACCTATTTTCACTTTCGTTTATCCGAAGCTAGTTTACTGTCGTCGTCACTGTGTGGGTGCCTATCCTCTATTACAAATTCTTTGTTTTTTAAGACACCGATTTGCTTCCGGTTCCGGTATTTTCATTTTTAGTATTATTCGTCTCGTTGCCATATTTGTTTTGTGCATCTGCATTCTCTCACTAGAAAACTGAGGGACGCGCGACAGCAGCAGCAAAGGAAAAAAAAAAAACAAATTTATTTCTTTGTTTTGTCACTCGCACAGTACGCACTTTATCCGCTATTCAACGCTTTGTGAGTTATTTTCTTATTTCAAACATTTACCCTTCTTTAAACTTTACCTTTTTTTCTCTTAAGCTTTTGCTTCCACCGCTGGAATTTGCTGTTTTTTTTTTTGTTATCAAAACTCTAATTTTTACGCTCAGCTAATTTTCCCACAACCAATCTTTCCACTCCTAACTGCATTTCACTGGCTCTCTCTCTCTTTAGCCCTTGCTTTTTTTTCCTGTTGCCTCACGCATTTTGTTTTTCCACGACGTGCTTTGGTGGGGTTTGAGAAGGTGGCGGCGTCGGGGTTTCTTATTGCATTAAGGAGCGCTTTTGAACAGCTTTGCTATTGTCGGTGATAGGTACGCTAGGACGGTGTGCACTGAAGCATTACATAACAAATTTTCTTCGCAACTATTATTATTATTGTTTTTATTGTCCTCTATTTGCTTCTCTTCTCTGTCTCTCTTTTTTCTGTTTTTTTTTTTTTTTTTTGACTCTATACTTGTGGCTTTGCTGCTCAAGGTTATCTTAAAGCAGCGGAAAAAGTAAGTGCAGTGGTACACTAAGCACACTTTTTTTTTTCCGTCTTCTGGATTTTACACACTTAAAGCCAGTTTGTTTTGTCTTGCTCACTGCATATTGATTTTTCTTTTTTCTCGCTTCGCGAATTCTTCAACACCGCAGGTTTTCTGCGCGTCGACCACCTTTTTCTATCATTGATTCAAAAAAGTAATTGCGTTTTTTGAAAGTCCCTTTTTCTTTTTCGAATTTTAGTTGGTGTAGTGATCGTACTCTGCCCTTTTTTCAGGTTGCTCTTTATTTTTTTTTTCTTGTTTAGTATTCATATTTATGGAGGTCATTCATGGTTCCATCTATGTCGAGGTGGAGTCTGTCTTTGGTCTTTTCCCCGTTGCCGCGGCACCGGCTTCCTTAAGGGACGACCGCTCCGCCGCTTCTCAAAACCCCAGCCACGCCGAGAAGCGGCACAGCAAACACCGCACCGATAAACCCAGCGGCGGCAGTGCGCGCAACTCCGGCAGTGCCACGGACAGCACCGAAGCCCCGTCGTACGAAAAGAGTACCCACACAAATCACAGCGACAGCGCCAGCACGAGTAGCGAGGACGATGGCACAGCTCAGCAGCGGCAGATGTCGTCGCACAGCCCTTTCGGCCCGACCACCACGTCCGCCTTCACCTTCGCTGACCTGCCACCGGCCAGGCCGCGTGGCCGGACTGCAGCAGGAGAGTCTGCGGCAAATCCCAACGCCGCCGCCTCCACGACGGAGAGAAAGGTAAACTTTGGCCATGACGTGTCAGGGAGTGAGCACCGTCGCGAGCTGTCGTCACCGGGTGTCAGCACCTCCGTCTACCCCGGACCCACCATCGATGCTCCGTACCCGCCATCCATCACGGTACACTTCGGCAAGGAGACACACCTCATCGACACGCGGTCACCCGCTGTCGTCGCCGCCGCCGCCGCCGCCACCGGTGCCGGCGGGGCCCTCTCGCCCTCCCTCTCCGACTCCCCGCACAACTTTTTGGTCAGCCCTACACGCGGGGCGAAGGCGGCTGCGGCAGCGGCGGCGTCTACTCGGGTGGACGTCGCAGATTCCCTGCAGCCCTCGCGCAGCTTAGAGGCGCCGCATCATCAGATGAGCGCGTCCTCTGGCGGCTCCTCGCGCGCCTCCCAGCAGTCCACCTCTCTGGCGCCGTGGGAGGCGGTGATGGACATCGTCAACGACGCAGAAAGCGAAATGGAGGACGGCAGTGTCGGCCTGTTGACCCCACAACAACTCTCCGCATCCACCCCGCCGCGCAGCTTCCAGTGCGAGTCTGTCTCGTCCACCACGGAAAACGAGGAGCTGCAGCAACAGCAGCAGCAGCAGCAACATCAGCAGCTGCGTGGGGCGGCGGCGCGGCAGCTGAACTTCTACTACGCCTCCCCGAGCTCGCCGTCCGGGTACCCATTGCCCGTCGCATCGCGGGCACCGCGCGGTGGCCGGGTGGTGGTGGTCGCCACACCCTCCGCCGCCTCGCCGATCTTTCCTGCCGCCCCGCAGCGGCACGTGACGCTGATGTGGCTCGCTGACCACCTCCGCAACGACGACGACGCCCGTGAATCTATCCGCTGGACCGGCCCGCTCCGTCACAGCGCCTTCGAGCTCAACACCTTCTCCACCAGTGGTAGTGCTACTGCTGCAGCTGCAGCTGCGAGTGGTGGTGGTGGTGCTGCTGCCACGACGGCTGGCGCAGGCGACCGTGCGGCGCTGTCCCGCTTCGCTGCTGCGTGGTACGCGCGTATGTTCCCGTCGGACCACCACAGTAGCGGCGCCAACGTTCTGGCGGATGATGCGCAGAGGCTGCAGTCGGCGCGACGCGAGCTCCGCGCGCACTTTCCGCAGCTCACGGCGGCCGTCTTTCCGCTGTGCCAGCGCTACGCCTTCACGAACACCGTCGTGGAGGTGAAGTCCGGCGCGGCCTTCGACCTGCAGGACGCGATGCTGGAGGAGAAGCACCGGAGGGCAAAGAAGGGAAGCCGCGAGGCTAGAGAGGCTGAGGAGCGGGTGGATGCCGGCTGCCTGGTGCTCCACATCGCCACATCAGCAGAACTGAAGAAGGCCCGCAAGGCGAGCTCGCCGCGGCGTTCGTCGGGCGTGTTTAAAAAGTCCAGAGCCGTGGAGAGCTTCTTTGAGCAGCTGCGCGATTCCTTCAAGGGGAAACGCGGGAAGGAAAAAGCTCTGAGCAGCACGGAGAACAGCTTCACGGAGGACGGGGAAGGACACCGACAGTCGCCGTCACACCACACGCAACACCATCTGCACCGCGAGCATCATCATCCGTCTGAGAAGGAGCAGCGCCTGTCGCAGCCGTCCAGCAATCAACAGTCCCCCTCTGCCTCTCAGGCGGTAAAGGAGGAGGGCTCAGGGAACTTCTCCGCCTTGAAAAAGGAGGGTTCAAAAGAGGACGTCTTTGCGGTCCGGCTGCACATCAGCCGCCTGCTGAGCCCGTCGATTCGGGCCTGGATGAAAAGTCGGCGCAGCGCTGCCACCGCATCGGCATCCGCTGATGGCGACGAAGAGTCCGAAGAGGGAGAAGAATCGATCGCGGAAATAAACGGGGAGGACGTGTTTGTGCAGCCGCAGAAGAGGGAGAAGTCCGGAGGGGCCGGGGCTGGGCTTTCGCCGGGTGGCGCTGCACAAGCAGATCCAGATCGGCCGGCCGTGTTTCACAAGTCTGTTTACCTGCCCTTGCCGCTGCCGTCGGAGAACGACGCGAGCCGGTGTGTGGCGATGATGGTGAAGGTGAACGTCCTCTTCAAGCCTGGCTTCGACAGCGCGGAGCCGTTTTAAAGCTTGCAGCGCTATTGTCGTTGTTACTATTATTATTATTATTATTATTATTACTCAGCACTCTTGTGTCAGCAATTTATTTATGTTGCGCTTTTATTCCACCTTTGTCACCTCTACACTGGCAGTGTACAGTATAGTTCTGAAACTTTCCTGTGGTTGTGATCTCCTTCTTTTGCACTGTAGAGCTTCCGTTTTTCCACTTCAACGACACGTCAACATGCTCCTTGTTCCCATTAAAAAAAAAAAAAATACGCTTGCTTTCAGCTCAACAAAGCCTTTTCCTCCCTTTTTTCTCGACTCCTATTCGACTCCTGGATGGTTGTTTACATCCACGAAAACCGTTCTATTTGAGGGTAACACTCTCTGCAAGGACTGCGATGTTAATTGAAGTAAAAAAGAAAAGCGATGAGTTGAAAAAAATTCAGAATACTGGGGCAGGTGGGTACCGCACAATTGCATTAAAAGAAGAAAACGGTGAAGTGATAAGGAATTGAGCCGCACTCACTTGCAGCTTGTATTGCAGTTCTGACTCCGCAAATTCGTCGCATCTCTGCCGCTAAAAATCTCAAAACATAACAGTTTTTTCTGCTGGAGTCTTGTCGCGTAAGTGCAGGTCGAAAGCACAGGACACGGTTGCCCTTTAAAAGCTCTTTTCTGCTAGTTTGCGCGTTACTTATCATGACCTGTCCGTATCTCTCTTCTTTTAATTGCTTTCTCACTCCAAACCACACATACAAAAAAAAAGATTTATTTAATCAGCGTTATTCTCTCTTTTTTTTTCCCCTTTACAGCAAACGATTTTTGCGTTTGCTAATTCTTCGCTTAACAATTCTCATTTATTTTTCTCACTGAGAGTGCTGTGCAGCACCCACACAGCCCAGCACACAACTTCTCACGTTCAGAGCAAAGCTCACCACTTTTACCCTTGTACAAACACAAAAAAAAAAAACACCTTACATTAACAGACAAGCATACTCTTCCACTTTACACCCTCGTTTAGTCTTACCCATACATTAGCATTTTCTAAAACAGTAGCAAGTTTTCTACACTTTTCATATATATATATATATTTTTTTAAACAAACACACAAAAAACATCTGCACTAACAATCACAAAATAGATTGAAAGTGTTTTTACAAGATAATGAGTGACGCTGAGGAGCTATCGTCGTCGCAGCATGCGGCATCGACCTCGCCAGCCGCCAGCGCAGCCCCCGCGTCGCCCGTGCCGGCGCGCCGCTCTTCCACGACATCCACACGCAGTCGACGTGCTGCCGCACCAGACCCCGCCACGTCGCGCTCCATCACCGTCTACCAACCCCCTTTCCATGACGGCAAGCCCTTTCCTGCCACGGCAGCCGCCTCGCCGCCCCTCCGCATCAGCACGCGGCGGCTGCAAGTCTTCAGCTACGTTTTGGCGGAGCTCAGTAGCGCCGCCACTCTCCTCCCCGACTACACGCGTGCCATTCTGAACCTTTCGCGGAAGTTGATTGGCGCCTGGCAGGCCGTCACCGCCGCCGCGATTGCCCGCACGCGGTACGAGCACGCCCTCATGTGGGCCGTGCACCGCAGCCGCACCGGGTCGTCATCAACAGCAGCACCGTCGTCGCGGCACGCAGTGGCAGCCACCTCCACCGATGCGAAGCGCGCACGACCACCGCCGAGTACGACAGCGGCATCCGAAGCTGCGGGGCGGCGGCGCCACTCCTCACCCGCCGCAACGTCCGCTGCTGCGTCGCTCTTTGACGCTGCTGCGGCGGCCACGTCCTCGACTCATGCACGACGTCCTCCGCCTGCCGTAGGAAAAGACGGCAGCACAACTGCAGCTGTAGGAGGTGCAGAGGGTACACAGAACCGCGCTCGACGCTCTCGCCCAGCGTCGGCGCTCAAGCTAAAGCGCTCTCTTCACGAACGCAACAACAACAGCAATGACGATGAGGATGAGGATGATCAACGGAGCGTCAACGCACAGAGCCGCGAAGGCAGGCAGGCATCGAAACGCCGCACAGGGGCGTCTTATCGCCTGCGTGGTGGTGTGCCGTCACGCCACCACCACCGTCGAGGCAAGGACACGGCGACACCACCGCTGCCGCTCGCAGCGGAGCGTCGTGCGCGACAGCTGGCCCTGCGCCACCGTGAGCAGCTCGTGGCGCGCACCCTACAGCAGCTGTGGCTCGATGCGCAAGAGAAAGAAGACCGAGCCGGGCAGCACGTGGAGTACCTCCGTGGCGTGATCGTGAACGTGCTCTTTCAGCAGTATCTCGGCGTGGTGGTGGAGCAGAGCTACCACGACTTGGTGCTCTACCGCTGGCTCTCCCCGGTGCTGATGACGGCTCGCAGAGGGGCGTGGCAGCAGCGACGGTGTGCACGTCGAGACGCCGCGGAGAGGGAAAATGGGAAAGAACGTCAAGACGGCGAGGGTGATGAGGAGGACAATAAGAAGTTTGACAGAGATTCTAATCGTCTTGGGACTCAGTTGGAAAATGAGGAGGCTGGGGAGGGGAGGTCATCACCACGTGAAGGTCAGCAGGCTGCTTCACCAAACAGAGACTCCACGCGGAGTGGCGAGGGTGGTTTTGCTGGTGCTGGTGCAGGGGTGTCGGTGCGTCACGCACGACACCAGCAGGCCGCTGTGCAGGTGGCGAACGATGTTCAGCTGCTTCGACGCGTGCTGCAGCGAGCTCAAATCACCGCCGGCCCGCGTCCGTCGCCGCCACAGCAGGGTGACCAGCACCGTAGTGAATCGCAAAGAATGCGAAGCTCGCATGCGCCGTCTGCATCGTCGTCTTCGTCCGCTTCTTCTTCTTCTTCTGTCAATTCGTCCACTTCCAAGAAGCGAAAACGATCGCCCTCGACTCCGCCATCTTCATCGCCTTCGCCACCACCGCCACCACCGCCGCCGCACGATGAACGTACACTGCCATCCGGTGAGACAGCAGTGCATACGTGCGAGAAGTACCGCAACGAAGAGGCTACAACGGCTGCATTACCAGCAGCTCGCGTGTTTTCGGACACCAAAGCGGAAAAGACAGCAACTGCGTTTTCAGGTGCTCCTGCTGTTGTTGATGTGGACCAACGTGCGGTGGCTTCTCACGGGTTGTTGCTGCAGTCAGAAGGTCAGTCTCGCAGTGCCTCATACTTGTCGTCTCCGAGGCTGCCGCAGAACCGCAGCTCATCATCCACCACCGCGGACGCCGACGCAGGACAGGGTGACTTCTACTCTACGCTGCACAACACTGACCCTCAGCGGCACTCCCCTCTGCTTGCGGAGACCGTCATCGCCGTGCCTCTGCCGCTACAAATCTTCCTGCAGGCGTGCACCTCCTTCGACCCAACACACTGCGCTTTTTCGCTTCTCTCGCGGTGCGTCATACTTGCCCACCACGTCCGCGGTCCGGACGAAGATGATGAAGGCGAATACGACTACACTGCGGGAGAGGAGGAGAAGGCGACGGCGGCGGCGGGCGTGGGCCGCCACGACGGCTTTTCCACCACTATGTCGCCACGCGCACATCGAAGCTTCACGCGGCAGCACACGCAAGCGGAGGAAGACGTGAACGCTGAGGATGACGACGCTGCAGAGATGGCCTCGCTGGAGGATCGCGAAGGTCTCTTTTACGTTGTCATTGCACGGCGTGCCGTCGGTGCGTGTGAGCACAGCGCGTTGTGCTTTGGCAACCACAAGTTCATTTTTGTGCGGTGCCGCGACACCGAGGCACTCATTCGCGAAGTGACGCTTGGCGAGGATGAGGAGGAAGACGAAGTGTATGACGAAGAAGAGGAAAACGACACGCGACGCGCCAGTACGCTGTCCACCGCCGAGTATAAACACAGCAACACAGACGAAGGTGATGATGTCGATGACGCAGCGGTTTGGGTAGGCGCCAGCACCGGCAACACCTCTCAACAAAGCAACGCGTGCGAAAACGCCGGGGAACTTGTCTCGACTGGTCGGGACGCAGAGGCGTGCTCCAACGCAGTAAGTGAGGTGTGCACGCCAACTTCGGCTTCAACGAACGGCAATCTGCCAACGCGGAATTATCAACAGCAGCGTCAACCAGCGCCGCAGGTGAAGAGCTCCTCCGTGTCTCCAGCGCCTGCGCCGCCGTCGATAGCGCCGAGGTCGCGCGGACGATTGCACATCAGCGTCTTGACCGCGCAGGATGCACGGCGCCTGCAGCGCAACGCCAGCACCGACAGCGGCACGCAGAGCGACAACCCTGGCAGCATCACGAACGCGAACACAGACGAGGAGCAGCAGCAGCAGCAGCGAGGGCGGAGTTTACAGAGTGATGGCAGGGCGGCTGCTCCGCTTGCTCGTTTTCCTCCCCGTGAGCAGCTTTCCAGCAGCGCTGTGCAGTCGCCCACCACCGCAACGACATCCTCACAACTCCCAGCAGCCACGTCAGCCGAGTACACATCGATGTTCCCGCATGTGGCCCCGATGCTACGGCCTCCTGTGTCCGGCGCTGCCAGCTCCACCTCCGCCGCCTCCTCCGGCCGCTCCCACGTGCCGCAACCCCAGTCACACAACAACAACAGCAACAACAACAAGAACACGAACAACAACACCAGTAGTAATAGCACGAGTGCGGCATCGCGGCGGTGGGGTCAACACATGCGGCAGGCGGCTTGGGCTGGTCCCCGCACCTCCCCGCCACCATTTGTCTCTACGGAAGTGACCGACGCGGTTGTAAGTAGCGGCGTTGCCGATTTCGCCACTCCGATGCCGCCTTTACCGGCTGCGCCGCCGCGCGCGACGAGGGCCAGCGACGAGGTGCGGTCGTCCTTGTTGGAGCTGCCAACGAGTAGAAAAGGATCGATAGCGCCGCAGCCGGCCCTCGCCCTGCAGGCCTCGTGCGTGCCTCCGACAACTTTCGAGGACGCGGTGCCCGGCAGCGGCAGTGCGGAGGTGCCGCCGGGCAGCCGCGCCATGACGATGGGCCGTACGTCTGGTGTGCCGCTGGACACCTCGGTGCACAGCCCTCTGCACCTGACCCCGCTGCCCTTTCACAGCCGCATCCCATCCGGCTCGATGGAGCGCACGCGCGGGCCACCACCCTCACCGCTGGACCTGTCACCGCAGCCGAGTCACCGCCTCGACGGCGCCTCCACGCTGCGGCAGTCCGCCAAAGGAGTCCGAGGCAGCGCACAGAGAACAGGCGTGAGCACGTCCATCCATACAGCGGAAGGTGCGGCGCGAGAGGACACGATCACGGCGATCCCGCCATCGTTGGACGCCACCGCGTTGCTCTTTGCATCGCACGAGAGATCTTCGTCATCTTCGTCATCGGCGTCATCTTCTCCTTCAACGTCGGTGCTGTCCGTGCCGGACTCACCTGAGGCAATGCCGACACGCGGGCAACACCCACCTGCCGATGGTGGGCGGATGTCACGTCGCTCCTACGTGGACAGCGACCAACGTGCTCCAGCAGCAGCAGCGACAACAGGAGGTGAGGCGGAGCGGAAGTTTAAAACTGCGGGACACGATCAAGTGGCGTACAAAGACGACAGTCAGAGATTCAGGGATGATAACGACACGGGAGACGATGGCTATGACGAAGATCAGCCGCAGTACATCGTCCTCCATTCGAAGCTGTGCAGCTGTGTGCGTGTCAGCCACAGCGGCAACTACGACAGCCACGACAACACGAACACCGGCCGAGGCGTTGAGACGGACGCATGGCGCAGTCCAACACAGACGCCGTCTCGTGCCACTTCGGTGACCCGCCCGCACAGCGGGATGCCCAGCATGACTACGCGTGAGAGCGCCTTTCCGTCCTCGCTGCGATCTGCCGAGCACCTGCCCGGTTGGCCACGCGGCTACGGCAACGACAAGGCTGTGGAAAGTGACGACGATGATGAAGGTTCAGCGAAACACAAGACGCTGAATCCTACCACACCGACGACGATCTATGACGACTTCCCCCTATCGTACTTCGAGCAACAGGTGCTGCTGCCCCCCGCGAGTGGTCAGGAGCGGCGAGTCGAGGAGCATCGCAGCCCGCCAAACCCGCAGCTGGCCACGGCACTCCTCTCGGCGATGCACAGCGCCACCGTGCCGGCGGCTGCGGCCTCGCATCTTTTTAACATTGCGGACCCGACGCACGCCGCGACGTTATCGGTGTTGCGGTTATCGCAGCAGCAAGACGATCGTCAACGCAACGAGGAAGACGTGAAAGAAGACGAGCAGCAGCAAACCCATCAAATGGCAGCGGGAGGGAAGGAAGGAGACGGAGGCGAGAGTGTGACCGAGCAGCGTGTTGGGTCGCCAGAGACTCACAAGGACACCACTGCTGGACGGCGGGCTGCAACGCACGAGCAGACGTTCTCTGCTGCTTCTGCGCCGTGCCCGTCCATGTACGCCAGTGTGGAGCCGTCAGAGGGGGACATGGCGTACGCGGCGGAACTGTACGCGCGGCTGGAGTTTTGGTCGCTGCGTGGGCAGAGCCGGCAGGCGTACATCGATCCATCCTGGCTGCATCGCGAGGAAAAGGGAGAAACACCAAAACTGCACGGCACCTCCGCAGACCTCGACGGGGCGAGCAAAGCAAGAAGGACAAACGTTGGCAACGAGCTGAGAAACGAAGGAGCAGACGAAGACTCGCCATCGGGAGAGGCAAACCGCCGAAGTGTTTCACCGAACTCTACGCAAGGTCAAGTTGAGGACAACAGACCGTTTCGACCGTTATCGGACGAGAAGGCAGGAGTGCCATCGAGTGCCGAAAGCGGAAGCGGCAGCACGAATCACATCAACAGCAGCCGCAACGCGTGCCTTGCAGATGCTAAAGCTACGAGAAAGGATGTGGACACTCCCGCCGCCGCAGGAGCATCCACCAGGACGACAAAGGCTCAATCGACATCACCCCGCACTGCCGACGGCGGCGCTTCAGCGGAAGAGAAAAGTGAAGAGGCCGCGCAGGCTGGTGCTGACTCTTCTGACGGAATTGTGCGCCTGCCCCTCAAACTTCTTCACTACACGGCGGGCACGATCGAGATTGCCGACGAGGTCATGCTCGAACAGCAGCAACGACGCGAACGTGCACAAGCAAAGCAGCAGCAGCAACGTGCAGCTAAAACTAATATGGCGGACAAGGACAATGGACAGCGGGACAAAGAGGAGAACCGTAGTGCGAAGGAAATGAGTGACTCAGATGAAGAGGACGAATCTTTCAGCGAAGGCCAGCAGCAGGGTCATCAGCAGGACAGCTTTCCTTACCTCACACCCCCTGTGGCGGTCAACGCACGCGGCAAAGAGTTGTTCTTTGAGGCGCTGCAGGATGCGTCGGAGATTGTGGTATGCGCCGTGCGGGAGAGCCGCGCACACGTCGGCTACCACGACCTTCTCCACCAGCGCTGCCCCCCACCACCTCCTCCTCCCACTTCCTCGACAGCGGCACCGCCACAGAAGAACAACAGCAACAACGACAATAGTAACATCGATGCATCCACGCACAATGCGGCCTCGCCCACGCAATTCTCCGGTGCGTTGACGACGGTGTCGTCTTCCAGCTGGGCGGTGATGGCGGCCACGGCGGCGGCGCAGGGCTGCACGTTCCCCATTTCCCCCGGAACCCTCTCGCACGACGAGCGCTGCCCCTTCACGTTTGATCGACATCAGCACCTGGGCACCTGCGGCACCGTGTGCTGGTCGCAGGGAAATGCGGCGGTGGAGGAAGAAAACGACGAGGACGACGGGTCTCCCTCAGCCGGCGGGGCAGTGGTGGAGATGAGCGCCAGCTCGCTGAGTGGTCTGTCCTCCACGGTGTCCTTCCATGGTGGACGACAGAGTGGGCGGGACGTGAATACGACTGCTGCGACTACGCGGGAGTTCACCCCGAATGTTTACGTACGTACTGCCGGGGCGGCACCGACACAGACAGTGTTTTCGTCGGGTAGTGCAGAGAGCACTCACGCGACTACGCCTGCTCGCCCCTCCGCCTCCTCGCCCTCCCACGCACGTCCCTGGCGTTGGCCGCCGCTCCCGGCGAATGACGAGAAGCAGTGGCGGTGCGAACTTCTCAAGAGCGAGTTCCGCCTCGCCCGCTCGCGCTGCCTGGATGCACTGCTGGTGGACAAAACACACGGCCGCCCCATCGCGGCCATCACCCTCGAGCCTCGCACGTGGGCGCCGATGCTGGACGACCGCACCTCCCCGCGCACCCCAGCTCGCGACGGCGCCGCGCAAGAGAAAGCAACGAGGGCCACCGAGGATGTCAACGCGTCCCCGTCCGGTTTCGCGCTCCCCACGTCGGCGCAGGAGGTTGTGCAGCGCACCGTGTACGTCGTGACCAGCTTCACGCACTACATCGCACCCCTCTGGCGCCACCTGCGGGAGGAGAAGGCAATATTGGTCGACATGGACCGGACGCTGTTGGACAACGCCGTCACCGTGCGCACGGCGGCGGAGCGGCAGCGTCACCTCATTCATCTCAACCGGGCAGTGGCAGCGGCCGAGAAGAGACCGGGAGCGGGGAATCCGTGCGTGCTGCGTACGCAGCGTGCAACGCCGGCGGCGCAGCGGCGTCCGTCATCAGCCAAATTTGCCGCGCCGCCGTTTTGCTTTGGTCGCAACGACGCGCCGGCTTTGTCCTGTGAGGAGGTGCTGTGCGATGTGAGGGATAGTAGTGGCAGCAGCAACATCTGTACCCGTAGTGGTGGTATTGGTGGTGGTGGGGGGAAGGTGACCAATGAGCAGTGTGCGAGCCTTCCGGCTGTACGTGGCTGCTGCGGCGGTTCCTCTGTTTCCGCCGCGAGTCAGCATCTTCCTTCTTCCAGCATGTCATCTTTTTCCTCGCACTTCACAGGCAGCGGTGCGTACAAGAGACCACCGCATCCGCAATCCGCTGCGCTGCTGCCGCTGCAGGCGCAGACGAACGTGAGTCTCCTCCACGCATTCTTACACCGTACAGAGACGCAGCGGGAAGTTCTAGGGACGCTGCACTACGAAGAGTGCGGTGCTATCACCTACGCTACCGGCAACAAGGTCAGCAACAACAACAGCAGCAGCAGCAGCGGCAGCATCGAGCGTGACGGGCTGGGGGAGGAGGCGCCGTGGAAGGACGCGAATGCGAGCACCGCCAGCGCCACCGATCGCAATAACGTTTACTCTGACATTGTCTACGTCCGGCCTGGCGTGCGGCAGTTTCTCTACGCCGCAGCCGTGCAGTGGAACATTCCTGTTGTGCTCGTGACGAAATCAACGCGCAGCCGCACCGAGGCCATCGTGAACACGGTGCTCGACCCCCACCACATTTTGTTCCCCGACACCCACTCCTGCGTGGTGACTGCGGATGAGATGCTGCGTACCTCTTCTTCCTGGGGCAGCAACGATAGTTCCTCGACAGGTGGCAACGCTCCGACGAGTCTTCTTTCAACGGATGCCTCGCCTCGTGTTAAGTGTCAGAACACGACACAGCCTCCGTTGCAGCTGTCCGATGGACCAACACCAGCAGCAGCACCAGAAGCAGCAGCGCAGCCTGCACCACCTTCCACCGCAGAGCGCATCACGCGTTGCCGCAAATCAGCGCTGCGCACGCTTCAGTTGGTGCTCGACGCCACTGCCCTCGCTGCGGCGGCCCGGGCCTGGCGGGCCCCGCCGTGGTGCGACGAGGCACATCGCCTGCCGAGGCCACGCAGCGTCGCCGTGCTGGACGATGCGCCGCAGGTGTGGGAAGAGGTGGACTGGCCCTGCACCGTCAACATCGCTCCCTACACCCTGACCCGTGTCGACCCCCGCACCTACTTCAGTCCCCACGGCTACCTGAGCGCGTTGGTGCTGTCGTGCTTGTTCGGCTCCAAGTGCCTCGTGTGCAGTGCAGGGGAGCTGTACGTCGGCGCCGGGGCGGAGCAGCGCTCTCCGCGCACGTCACCTGGTCGCGGCCGCAGCCCAACACGGTCGCCCCTCACGAACCGCAGCGCGTCAGGTTTGCCGCGGTGGCCGCACTGCATCTGCGTATGCCCGCCAGACCACCAGGACGACCTGGCGCGGGCGGCGGAGGTGCAGGGCGACGACTACACCGCCTACCCGTCGTCACCGTCGTACAGGGCGGACGCAACGGCGGCGGCAGCGGCGAGCGTGTCGGCGATGCTGACGGAGCTGATGCGCTTTCGAGCATCGCAGGGGCGGCAACGACCTGGACGTGGCCGAACTTTGCTGTTACCGGTGGCGTCCTCTTCAGGCCTGGCAGAGGAAGACGAGGGTGCGATCACGGAAGTCGATGACGGGGGCCGGGGCGAGGAGAAGGATGAAGAAGAAATGAAACGACACCATGCAGAGGAAGATCAGGGTAGCGCTGTCGTGGGGGATGGGACGATGGTGCCGCTGCGACGGCCAGGGGGTACTGCGGATGATGCATCGACAGACGTGGAGGACGTGCACCCCTGCGCCCCACCGGCAGCCCACGATGGAGTGCGTGCGTCCCCTGCGTCGTCGGACACCACTGTGGAGGACCTCGTGATCACCTCCAAACCCAGGCGGGCACGCAGTGGCGAGCGAGCAGCTGCCTCCGGTGCACCACACTCGGCCTCGCGCGGCATCACCACCAAGAAGCATCCACACTCTCCCCACAAGGCAGCCCGTGAAGGGGAGGAGGGCGATTACGTCGGCGGTGAGCGCGCCAGTAAAGAACCGTTTGCGGTCAGGAGGCAGCACAAGAAGGCACGAACTTCAACATCAGCCCCACCGCTTGCCCTCTCCCATGCCACAAGGTCGCTGTCCGAGTCGTCTTCTTCCAGTTCATCTTTTTCTTCCACCCCCACCACCAGCTCATCATCGTCATCATCTCTCAGCTCCATTTCTCTGGCGCACGACTTGTCGAGGGACCTCAGCCACTCCCCCTTCTCCTTTGCAGCCGGCGCACCCGCAGGGGCCTCAATGCCGGCCACACCGACGTCCTTCGCTGCCCTGCAGGACGCGTGGAGCAACGCGCCACCGCTGCTATCGGAGGAGGCACCGGTGAACACCTCGGGAGAGGAGATGGACAGCGGCAGCAACATTCCGCTCTCCGTGAAGCGTCACACAGAGACAGACAGCGGTGCGCAGGCACGACAAGGTGCGTCAGGCTCTGGCATGGCGGCCACGACGACACGGATGCAGACCAGCACCTACGAAGATGTGGAGCCTCTGGCGCTGACGAAACCCCAATTCGCGGTGCCTGGTGAAGCAGCAGAGGTGGACTACGCACCGACCACGGCCACGCGCTACGGCGTGCGCTCCAGTTCGAACAGCACCGATGTCGAGGATGTTGTACCGCTGGATGCACCGGCAGCGGAGACGGTGGTGACGGGCGTGGCAGACACCCGCACATGCTCCTCCGCCTCCCTTTCCACTTCCTCCCATGCCGTTGAAGACGTCACACCGATTGTGCTGGGAACAGGGGAAGCAGGGACGACTTCGTTGACCACCACCGCCTCAACGGAAGATCTCGTGTCGATGCGTGGTGCACGTGACGTTGGGGGAGCTGTGGTAGAGGACGTGGGCAGCGAATCGGTGCTGCGGTCCTCGCAGAGTGCGCCGGAGTGTGCTGGGGAGCTGCATCGACCTCAGCGACACCGTGTGGACGATCCGCGCGATGATGTGGAGGACGTGGTGCCGTTGTAGCGCTGCGAACACTGCTGTCGATGACGGTTGCATGCGAAGCCAGAATTTTCACTCTTTTATTCACAGTTTTTTGTTCGCTTATTCATCAATTCGATTCAAGTTCTTGACGGGTTGCGTTTTGTCTTTTGCAACAGCAATTACAAAAAAAATGATAGCGGAAGAGACTAAGCGAGTAGTAAATTCTAGTGCTGCAAATTGTAGTTTGAACCTATTGTCGGCCAATGTTACTGCCTTCTTCCATGCTTATTGTGTCAACTCATCCGTTTTCTCCTCTTTCCCTACCTTTTCCTCTTCACAACTAATCATCCTAGCTCGGTCAAAGTTATCTACGCACCGTCGCCAACGCAAGTGTAAGCGTCGCTGTTGCCACATTCAAGAAACGAGCAGAGTAACCTCGTAGTGTGCCTCGTTTTTTTTCACATTTCTTTCTCTTTCGTTCTTCACAATATTTACACTGTTCCCCCCTTTTCAATCACATATTTGCAACACACTTCTTGGTCCATCTGAATGATGTATCGTCTCTCCGCGCCGCTGCTGAAGGCGCAGGTCCCCGTACGCGCCGCTGCCACCGCCCTCACCACGGGTCAGGACACCACGCCGGTATCTGTCTCCTCTTCTTCCTCCTCTTCGATCCCAGCTCCTGCAATTTCCTGTGCGCGGCCATGCAGTGGGGCCAACTACCGCGCCGGCCTCTTCCGCAGCACCGCGCCGCGCCTCGCCATGAACCTGCACGCCAGCGACATGTCCACTCCGGACCGCGCCACCGTCAACTCGACGAACAAGAAGGAGTTCAAGACGCCGCTGTGCACCGAGCTGACGAACAAGATTATTGCGCAGGGTTACTACCCGATGTCGCAGTACATCAAGGACTGCCTGACGCACCCGAACCACGGCTACTACGCGGCGAAGAAGCACGTCATCGGCAGCGAGAAGGCCGATTTCCTCACCGCGGCGGAGATTCCGTTTTTTGGCGATGTGCTGGCGGCGTGGGTAATGGACGCGTGGCAGAAGATGGGCACGCCGCGTGTGGTGCACCTCGTCGAGATGGGTCCGGGTCGCGGTACGCTCATGAAGACGATGCTGAAACAGATTCAGTACTCGAACCCGCACCTGCTGCACTTCCTGCAGGTGCACCTCGTCGAGGTCGGTGCGGCGCGGCGGGAGGAGCAGAAGCAGGCCCTGGCCGAGTTCCAAACCGCGCAGGGCAAGATCAAGTGGTGGATGGACCTCGAGTCGCTGCCCTTCTCCCTCGAGCCGACCATCTTCATTGCGAATGAGTACTTCGACGCCCTGCCGGTGGCGCAGTTCCGCTACACGGAGCGCGGGTGGGTGGAGACGTGTGTGGAGGTGGACACCGACCCAGGCACGGAGGCCCACTTCCGCCTCGTCCACGCCCCGTCAGGGTCGATGTCCGCGTACCTGATCCCCGACGAAATTCGCAACAACGGCAAGATCGGCGACTGCTACGAGGTCAACACGGTCGGCATGCAGACGATGGAGGTGCTGATGAAGAAGATGATCGACTGCCAGAAGGCGGCCTGCCTGCTCATCGACTACGGCAAGGATGAGCACATGCACAGTACGCTGCGTGGCATCCGCGGGCACCGCTTTGTCGACCCGCTCCTCTCCCCCGGCGAGGTCGATCTGTCGTGCTGGGTCAGCTTCCGTCAGCTGCGCTGGGCGCTGGAGCGGCTGGAGGTGGCGCGGCGGCACCTCAAGTGGTTTCCTGTCATGACGCAGCACGATTTTCTGCTGGAAAACGGCATCGACATTCGCCTGGCGCACGTCATCAAGGATGAGGAGACGAAGAGCGCCATGAAGATCCTGCAGAACTACCGTCGCTTGATGGACGAGGAAGAGATGGGGCAGAGCTACAAAGTGTTCGCCTTCCAGACCCGCAACTTCCCGAACGTGTCGCCTTTCTTTTCGGAGATGCCGCTGCCGCCCTTGCCGCAGAACCGTGGCCGGTAAGACAAAAGGATCCGTTTTTAACTGAGGAAAAAAGCTTTGGGAAAAACAAGATGCTCAATGCCTGGTTGATTACATAGGAACTTTGCTTCAACATGAGGTTGAGAAAGTGAGTACATTTGTGGTAGTGGTTTTTGCGATTTGTACGAGGATCTGGTTGTTTGTGTTGTCCTTATTATTGTTGCCCTTTTTTTTTTTGCGTGTTGGAGCTGTTTTTGTTTTCTGCGCAATTTGTTTCGAGGAGTTGGCTGCGCCTGCTTCGCGTTTTGTTTGACTGCCTCGACGTTGCCGGTTTCACATTAAGAGAAAGAAAAATTAAAAGAGACGGATACTGCGTCCCCTCCTGTTACTACTAAAAAAAAAAAATGCAAAAGAACAGAATAATTAAAAGAAAATCGCAGCTTGGGGCTAATGCAAGTTTGGCAGGACAGCCAATTTTTGTGAGCACCTTTCATTGTTATTTCAAAAGAACCAAAAACAGCGTCGATATGGGTAAAAAGAGGAAAAACCTAAAAAAAAAACAGACAACATGATGCTCCCACATCGTCGATTGCGCAGTGCAGCTGAGTCTCTGTTCTCCGCTGTAATAATGCGCGATGCACATCTAAACATGTTTGGCTGTTTCTCACTATGGAAAGTCTCAATGATGTTTAGTTGGGTGTGGGTAGTAAAGACGCACAGTGATACTTTTGATTTTCATCCTCCCTCTCATCAATACCCTGTCCTGGTTTTATCTTGCAAAACTGTGAACATCAATTTTTTCTTTTCCACCTTCTTCCGATAAACAACGTACCCTTCTCAGGATTGAAATATTTCCTTCTTGTTTTGTTTTCCTTTTATTCGTCTGATTTTATATCTAGGTCATCAAGGCGTTGCTCTTCATTGATTGAACGTGTGTATTTGTACCTGTGCGTGCCTCTTGTCGTTGTGTCCTTCCCCTTTACTAGCATCTCGAGACAAAAAAAAGAACGCACAAGCAGACGTGTCAATCTTGAATCCTTGAACAGAATCACAGGAAAACAAAAAGAGCTTTTCTGTTTTGCTTTCTCTTTCTTGTGTTGTTATTTTCGTTTTTTTTCTTTAATTAGTAGTAGCTTTACAACAATGGCGAGTCACTCACCGGTGGCGCAGGACGCGCCGCGGTACCGCCCCCGCGACACCCACGCTGACCGCCTCGCCGCCGCCGACCGCGCTGCCCAGACGCGGTGGGAGACGGCGACGAACACGTCGTGGTACCCGGACTACCACCTCGCCCCCTTCACGGGTTGGATGAACGACCCAAACGGGCTCGTGTACTTCAAGGACCGGTACCACGTCTTCTACCAGTACCACCCCTTCAGCGCGGACTGGGGACCGATGCACTGGGGCCACATGACAAGCAAAGATCTGGTGCACTGGCAGCATGAGAAGACCGCCCTCGCGCCAGGGGACGCGTGCGACCGCGACGGCTGCTTCTCCGGCTCCTCCGTCTCGTACGATGGGAAGATGTACGTCTTCTACACGGGGCACTTTGTGCTGGACGCCCCCACGCCCAGCAACCCGGACGCCATCTACGAGCATCAGTGTCTCGCCGTGAGTAAGGATGGCATTCACTATGAGAAGCTCGGCCCTGTGGTGCGGCCCCCACCGGGCTACGTCCACTTCCGCGACCCAAAGGTGTGGTTTCAGGAGGGCCGCTGGTGGATGGTGTGCGGGGCCCGCGACGTGACGAAGGATCTGGGCCAGCTGATCCTCTTCACCACCGACGACCTCGAGCACTGGGACGACTCGACGTGGCAGGTGCTGGGGATGACGGAGGACAAGAACGTGTTCATGTGGGAGTGCCCGGACTACTTCACCATGGGCCGCCGTGAGGATTTGAAGATCCTCCTCTTCTGCCCACAGGGGAAGCGTGCGAACGAGTACGACTTCCGCAACCGCTTCCAAAACGGCTACATCGCGGGGCAGTGGCTCCCCGGTGGGCCGTGGACGGTGCAGCGCGAGTTCCGCGAGCTTGACCGCGGCCATGACTTTTACGCGGCGCAGACCTTTATGGCCGCTGATGGGCAGCGCCGGCTGCTCTTGGGGTGGTTCAACATGTGGGAGAGCCCGATGCCGTCGAAGGAGCACGGCTGGTGTGGCTGTCTGACGCTGCCGCGCGAGCTGCACTACAACGAGAGCACCGGGCTGCTCCGCATGCTGCCAGCCCGCGAGCTGGTCGGTCTGCGTGGGTCGGAGGTGACCATCGTCCCCGGCGTGGTGCTGGACGATAACAGCGATGCGCAGCTGCTGGAGGACTGCACGTCGTACGAGCTGGATATGGCCTTCAACATTGAGACGAGCACCGCCGAGAAGTACGGGCTGTGGCTTGGCTCGGGAGCCGAGCTGTACGTGGATGCGCAGTCGCGCCGCCTCGTGCTGAACCGGCACTACCCGCAGTATATGTTGAGCGGGTACCGCTCGTGCGAGATGCCGACGACGGTGCTGCTGCGACTGCACATTTACATTGACCGCTCGTCGATTGAGGTGTTTGTGAATGACGGCGAGGCCACCTTCTCATCGCGTGTGTTTCCCGATGAGGGCGACCGTGCGCTGCGCCTTTTCGCCATCAACGGCACGGCGGACATGGTAGGTGGCAACATGTGGAAGCTCAAGGCAACGGTGGAGCACTAAACGCGCTACTCTCTTTTACTTTTTTTTTTCGCACCTATGGGCTCGGCAACACACAAAGGCATCTCCTTTCCGCTGATCTGGCATTGCGCACTGCTACGCTGAACAGAATACTAAACTGTCAGATGACACGTTGAAAATAGAATATTGGGAATGAAATTTTTTTTTTGTTTTTGGGTGGTCAAAACAAACTGGAATTCTTTCTCCTTTTTTTGTTTCTTTTTCTTCATCCGTGATCAGGATCTCTTTCTTTTCTTTCATCTTTTAGTTTAATAATGAATTTATGAGAGTGACGTAGAAACTTAAGCGCACTTGTAATGCTAAGATTTTATTCTTACAGCGAGTTGCGAAGGGATGCTCACCGTCGCTGTGACGGAGTGTTGTTGTTTTGCCTGTGAGCGAAATGTCGAGTTAATCTTTTTCAGTTTTTGTGTCTTTTTTTTTATGTGCGTGTATAGCGCAAAAGTAAATTTGTAGCGCTACCAACTTGTGATTGCGTCTCAGAAATCAGCTTTTTATAGTCAAAAGGCGCGCTTGTTGAGGAAACACGCACATGGAGAATGAATACGCTATATTAATATAAATTTATTGTCACTATTACTAGCCTTCCCTTTTTGCCACTCGAAAGAGCTGCTAACCGGAAGCCCTCACCCGCACACCCCCTACACGAGACGCAAGTTTGCGCTGAGGTTCATCAAAAGTTTTTTTTTCTCACTCCGCATATATATATATAAGAGACCAGAGGAATAAAAAGTAAGGAAACGTGCTCAGTGAGTGTTGCGCTTTCCTCCTTGCATCCTCTCCATAGCTTTCCTAGTAAATTTATGAGCGAGCCGCAGTAAAACACGTTTCTCTCTCTTTTTTTTTTTTGTTTGAGGCGCTCGTTTAAAGCTAAAAAAGAAAAAGGAGTCGTTGATTTCGTAAAAGTTTTGTCGTTGAGTTTGTTGTCAACGTGACAGTCTTGTTGTAACTAATATTTAAAAATACGTTTAAAAAAGGTTGACTTTTTTTCTTTCATTTCAGCTATTAAAGTTTTCACACTTCTCTAAACAAAAGTATTTGGTCAATATTTATATAGAATCGACTATTGACGCATTGCTGCTTTGAGCGCGGCGTATTAAACGAAAAAAAAGCGCGCTTATTTTCTCCTAAACCGTAGTTTTCTTTATATGTTTGTAGTAGGCACATCATACCGGTGCATTGCAGAGTACCAAATGACGATGTATCGCAGGTTCTAAAATGAAAGTGGGACACACATTGGATTGCATGAAGGCTACTTTTGTGTTTTCTGTTTCATCACAGCACAACTGGCTTAGTTGCCACACATGGCTACTTTACCGTTTCGTTGGTGATTCCTACGAACCTTTTCTTGCGGGTGCCCGCATGAGAAATGAGCGATTCTGCTTTATAACATTTATAAACAAATCTAAGACCTTTTTTTTTCAAAAAGTTGTTAAACGTCGTGAAGAAAACAGTTTTACTCTTTCAAACGCTTTTTTTTCTTCTTTGGCATATAACAATCGCAAAGGATAGTCGTCCTTTAGAATAAAATCTGCGGTCATCTATTTTTTTTTTTTGCATCTTCAGTTATTGAGTCACCGCAGCGCGCAAGGCGTCGTCAAGCAAGGACATGTTTCAATAGTTCCAAGCTGTGCTTTCCATCAAGGACGCTGTGGCCCTGCTCCTTTTTCTCTTTGCGCTCAACTACATGAATTTTTTTTTTGGTGGAGTATCAGAGGATGTCGCTTCTCTGATGCTCAGTCGTCAAACAGTTTTATTTATATAAAAAGCAATTTGCTTGTCTGAAGATCTCACCTCGTTTATATACATTTTCTCCTTATTCAAAACAAAGACGGTGTTGTTACTTTTTCATGTTTTCATGCCTGCAGTTAGCCTCGCCATTGCTTTTCTCGTAAAAACGATTGTCTGAATTTTTTTGTCTGAATGTTTATTTTTCTCTGTTCTGAAGGGGAGAAAGCTAAAAAAAGAAAAAATACAACGAAAGAAAAATTAAAGCATAATAAGAAGCGTTTTTTTTTTCTGTTTGTGCTAAAGCGACGGAGATGCACAGTAGAAAAATACGGCGAGGAAAAGCAGCTTGCATCCTCTTACCTGCTACGTTTTACTAGTTCTGGCAGCGAACGCTGGAACGTCACTTCAAGACCATGCATAATTTCCAAAAGGTCTCGTTTTAGCTTCAGACTTAAAAAAAAAAAAAAAATTGTGCTCTGTCAGGGCGACTGCACTATGTCTGCGGCCGCAATAATTAACAAACGTCTATGCCAGCGGTTGAAAAAAAAAAAAGAATGTGAATTCAAAATGAAGCTGCATTTTGTGTAACCATGAGTGAAGCTGAGTGTGTTTCTCCTGTACACACGTCGCGTTGGACAACCACACTTCAAGCGGGAGATGTTTAGTGCTGCGAATCGTGTATCTCCTTGACGACTTTTTCTGTTAAAATTTTTTTTCTCTTCTTTATCTTCTGATTTTTTTAATTTTTGTGTGTCTTTTCTGCTCTAAACCAACATTCCGCTTTTTAATCGTGGTGGTTGACAGCAACAACACCTATCACAAAACACACATCATTAGGTTGTGCTTACAGAAAACAACATCAACATTAACAGCCCAGTACCTTCGTTGTAGTAGCAGTAGGTGATGAACTTGGTGTGAACAAAACGTACTTCGCTCTGACATCAGATTCTCCTTTGTCATATTTACATTTCTCTCCCTTGTTTTCGCTGCGTATTGTACGCCGGTAAAACAGATTTATCAGTCTTTTTTTCTCTCTTTATTACTATCTGTTTTTCAATTCGAGCTATTCCAAAAAGAGCCGTCACATTTTTCCCCTTCTCCGCACATTACTCTAAGAGAGACGTATTACTCAGGAATAGATATTTCAGAAGAGTTTTTCTTTCTTTCTAGTCTCTTTACTGCGACCTTCGTCTTCTCTGATCAACAGCTCGTTTTTTTTTTTAAATTGCCCCCTTTCTTTTCCCTCTTTTCAGAGTTATCATCTCAGCTTTTGTTCTTCTTCTTCCCTCCTTCTGATACTACTCCTGGGGCTACGACAGTTTGAAACTGCATTCTTTCCTTCTCCTTCTCTTTCTTCTGCTATTTTACCGTCGGACTTACAGACAACTACTGCTTATTACTTCTGCTTTGGTTTTGCATTTTTCTGAAACTAGAAAAAACAACAACAATAAAGCCGAAGCTTAAATACACAGGTTAGAAAAGTCTGCGCGCTCTTCACGAAGAAGCGAATTTACCAGCTAGTTTTCACTTTCAAATATTATTTAAAAACAATTGTTCTCACTTTTTCCTTTCTTCACTTGGCAATTTCTAGTTCTCAAAAAAGAGCAGAAAGAGGAACGTAAAAAGAAAAACAAAACAAAAACAAAACTACTTAACGCTCTCGTGGTTCTGTGTTTTTTTTTTTTACCTATCTTTTCTCTCTTTTTCCTGATTGTTCTTTTCCTTTTCTCGCTTGCTCGTTGACTTTTTCTTCCTTGCTTTACGCATTGACATAAGAAAACGGGACGTTTTGAAAAAAAAAAAAAAAGGTCCACACATTTCGTCATAAAGCTTTCTTTGACACAGATCAAAGAAAGAAAGAAAGAAAAAAAAACAGTTTCAGAAACTGGAATTGTTTTTTTCCGACTACCTCAAAGAGATTTTTAAGCATTTTTGTATCTCAAGTGCCCCTGGCAGATTCACTCTTTTATTTTTCTGTCATTTAAGCGCATCTCCCCTATATTTTTATATATAATATCTTTTCAGCGGCTCTTCATTACCTCTTGTTGTTTTGCAAGTAAAATCAGACCGATTTTTACAACAGTGTCAGCAAAACACTACAACGCAAAACTCAAAGACCGCGATAATTTTTTTTTTGCTTTTTTAGCCTCAAAACTCAACAAGAAACTCCTCAGCGTTTTTCTTTTTGCCTGTTTTTATTTTGTTTTCCCGTTTTGCGTCTGTTTCTCTCTTCACTCACTTTTTGCTTTTTTTTCTGTCTTTGTCCATTCTTCCTGTCTCTATTGTTGTTGAGGTGCCAGCTTAAGCTTTTTCTTCTGCCTCTAGGTGTCTGTTTGTTTGTTTGTTTGTTTCAGTGTTTCTTTGAAACATCGATTAGCTTTTTTTTTCTGTTTTGCAGCCATGCACATGAGCTCCGAGGTTGCCGCTGCGGCGACGGACGACGTGAACCGCAAGATGCAGCCCGACACGCACGAGGATGTGCTGCCGCTGTCGCATGACGATCGCATTGCCCAGGCCACCCACGTCCAGGTCAAGTCGTGGAATGTGATCGACAAGCAGTGGTACCCGGAGTACCACATTGCGGCCTACGCTGGCTGGATGGGCGTGCCAGGTGGTCTCTGCTACCACAAAGGTGTCTACCACGCCTTTTACCAACACAACCCGTTTAGCGAGAACTGGGGCCCGATGCACTGGGCCCACGCCACCAGCGAGGATCTCGTCTTCTGGCAGCACCAGCCCATCGCCCTTGCACCTGGGGACGCTTTCGACCGCGACGGCTGCTTCTCCGGCTCCGCCGTGAGCGTCGGGGACCGGCTCTACATCTTCTACACGGGGCACTCCTGGCTGACGGAGGAGGAAAAAGCGGCGCTGCACGGTGGCAACGGCGCCCACGACGACAACAGCTCCTTCTACCAGCAGCAGTGTCTCGCCGTCAGCACGGACGGCATTCACTTCACCAAGCTCGGCCCTGTGGTGCGGCCCCCACCGGGCTACGTCCACTTCCGCGACCCGAAGGTGTCCTTCCGCGACAACCGCTGGTGGATGGTGTGCGGGGCCCGCGATGTGACGAAGGATCTGGGCCAGCTAATCCTTTTCACCACCGACGACCTCGAGCACTGGGACGACTCGACGTGGCAGGTGCTGGGGATGACGGAGGACAAGAACGTGTTCATGTGGGAGTGCCCAGACCTTTTCCCACTGGGGCAGGCGGATGTTCTGCTCTTCTCCCCGCAGGGGAAGCGCAAGGTGGGCTACGGCAACCGCAACCGCTTCCAGAGCGGTTACATGCTCGGGTCGTGGAACACGTCCACCGCGACCAACGCGCTCGCCGCGGTGGCGCAGCGGAACGCGAGTCAGCCCGCTGGCCGGTCGCTGCGCCGCGTCAACGGGCCGTGCCGGCTGACGGAGTTCGAGGTGTCGCAGCGCTTTCGCGAGATCGACCGCGGCCACGACTTCTACGCCCCGCAGACCTTCGCCACGGTGGATGGCCGCCGCATCATCATTGGCTGGCTGGACATGTGGGAGAGCCCGATGCCGACCCGCGAGCATGGCTGGAGCGGCTGCCTGACGCTGCCGCGCGAGCTGGTGCTGGACCCTTTCACCGGCAGCATTCGAATGGTGCCGCCGAAGGAACTTTTACAGCTGCGGTGTGCGCAGGCGACGATTCCTCCGCAGTGCATCTCCGAGAGCACCGACGTGCTGCTGGTCGAGGACTGCACGTCGTACGAGCTGGAGGTGACGTTCAACTGCCAGAGCAGCTCCGCCGAGAAGTACGGCCTGTGGCTCGGCGTAGGGGCCGAGCTGTACGTGGACACGCAATCGAACCGCCTCGTGCTGAATCGGCACTACCCGCAACATATGTTGAGTGGGTACCGCTCGTGCGAGCTGCCGAGCAGCGTGCTGCTGCAGCTGCACGTGTACATTGACCGCTCGTCCGTGGAGGTGTTCGTGAACAACGGCGAGGAGGTGTTTTCGTCGCGCGTGTTTCCCAGCGAGGGTGATCGCACGCTGAGGCTCTTCTCCATGAATGGTAGTGCAGACATGGTAGGTGGCAACATGTGGAAGCTCAAGGCCACGGTGGAGCACTAGGACAATGTACTAAAACATGGATGAAAGAAAAGAGAAATAGCAAGGAGGAAAACAAGGAGGAAGTGATGGCTGAACATTGCAAACTTCAACCAACGAAAGGAAGCGTGAAGGCTGCCGCTTGATTCCGCAAACGGTGAGTCGCACGCTGTACTTCCTTTTCCTCTTCGTGCGCTTCGTATTTGTTCAAATCCGTTGCTTCTTTTCCGTCTTTTTTCTGTTGTCCTTTTTCTTTTTTTTTAGTGGCGGCACAGCCAATTTTTTCCTGATTTCTGTTGTTTTGTTCATTGACATGTCAGTTTTAGTACTTGTGTCTGCGCGTACGTTTCGTTGATAAACTGTCCGCAGAGTTTTCCTCCTTTTTTTTTCAAGACACATGGCTGCGTTGCTTTTTGGCGTATTTGTTGCATTTGGATAAACGATGTAGAAGACGCTCGTTGTGCTTTTCCAGTCTCTGCTTCATCGGTACGTTGCTTTATGCAAATATTACTAATTATTTCATTTTTCTTCTCTCCTGCAGCCAGGTTCTTTGATTCTCAAAATATATATATAACTCTCGCTTATCTTTTTTTTTTTCGTTTAATGTCTTACTCCACGGTTACTCAAAACGTCTTCTCACAGTTTTTCTCTACTACATAAATATTTTTTCTTTATCTTTCCCTCTCTCTTTTTCTTTTCTGCTTTGAATTCTTTTTTTGCAGAAGGTACGGAGAATGCAAAAAAAGGGTCCTCTTTTGTATTTTTTCACCTTTTCCATCACACAAAACGAATATTTGCGAATCGATTTTTTCTCGTTTTATGCAGAAGTATTTTTTTTTTCTGATTCTACAAAACGTTTTCGTGCCACTGGACATCACTGATGTTGATGTGTCAGCGCTGCGCGGGTGCTTTCACACGTAGAAGAGGCGATGTGTGTTGAAAAATGCCAAACAGAGGATCTTTCTTTTTTAAAGTTTGAAAAAAAAAACCACAACAACGAAAAACTACACTTGATATTTACCAGACGCGATCGTCAAATCTTTTACTGTTTATCTTTTGTAGCTGACTTTTTTTTTTACCTTTTTTTTAAAGGAAAAGAGTACTCATTTGCGTTAAAGATTTTTTTCGCTATTATTATATTTTAAAAAAGAACATTCATCTACTAAAAAATGTCTCACGTTTTTTATTTTTAATATTTAAGTTTTGCTGCTCCGGTTTTTTATTTTAGAGTTTCCCATTGACAACACGAGAGTCACCGTTAGGTTCAGCAAGTAACTTTTTTTTTTCTTCCATTTTCCGTGCTAAATTTAAAGAAATCTAAATGAACGACCACATATATTATTCTGGACTATACCTTTTCCCGCTTTTTGTTTTTCAAATGTCTATTCCAATAGTTAATTTATTTTTCAATTTTTCTTGTTTTTCATTAGTTACATTGTCTATCATATATTTGCACACACCTGTGTACTTGCCGTACTCTTTCCTAAATTTGTGTCCCGCAAACATTTTTTTTTCTTTCTATTCTCTCCCCGTCCTAATCAAAATAGGCAACGGAGAAGGCGATGGCAATAACGTATTCAACGGGCACAAATTACATAGTTGAGAGAAAGAGTTCCTCAAAAATTCCACGCCTTCCATGCTATCAAATTACTTCCTTTCTTCTGAGTCTGTTTCTTTTTTTAACCGCTTTCGTGTCGCGCTCAATATTAACAGCTTCTTGCTTTTGAATGCATTTCGCTGTCTTGAATATCTGAGGCGTTTTTTTTTTTTTTGGCGTTGAAGACTGTAGCGTTGAAACGCGTTGGCAAGAAAACAAAAAGCGGCGCATACGAAAAAGACAGTAGTCGAAGAGAAGAACTCTAGCACACACACACACCCAATAAGCATTATTCCGTTTTTTCCTCAAAAAAGAAAGTCATTCGAAAAGAGTAGCTCTTACTTTTAACAGTAATAACACCTTTGTTTTTTGTAACCTTGAGTTTTGAAACCCCGTGGAAATCGTTTACCTTCTTTTTTCCTGTTTTGAGCACACGAGGCTCCTCAAACACGTTCGACCTCATTAACAATGGCTTAGGAGAATACAGTAAGTAAACGTTTTCTCGTGTTTCTTGTGCGTGCCACACTTCTCCAACCCTTTCTCGTGAATAAGCTTTTTCATGTTTTTATGCCCGTTTTGTTGTCCATTCTCCTTTTTCCGGCCCAAATTGGACGTCTTATAAAGCTCTTTGTTGACTTATTTTTTTTCTTCTTTGTATGTCTTTTGTGGGTGCGCTGACACGTGAACTCTGCAAAGGCAAACGGAGAAGAAAGTCTGAAGCAACGAACAGTCTCATTTTGTGGTGAAGGGTGCGGCCTTTTTTCATTTATTCTTACTTCTGTACGTACAGCTTACGTCACCCTTGAGCGATACGAAAAACAAGAAGACACCTGGACTTTTCAAAAAAAAAAAATATTCCCCGTCTTCTGTTGGCGATTTCCACGCGCCGTTTTTCATACCGACCACACACATATATACTTAAATCTTTTTTCCTGGTTACCACGCAACCGCTTTTTTTTTTTCTCTCTCTCTCTGTCTCTTCTTTTGCAATACTACATCTTTGAAAAAGAAATCTGTCGCACTGCGGTAGGAGATTATTTTATTGCCTGGCTTTTTTTCTTCAGGTTGTTTGTAGACCTTTCCTCTTTTTTTTTTGTGAAGTTGCCGCCGGCGCTGTGGGTCGCGGATTGTTTGCCTGTGTATTTAGTGTTGTTTCCCTTTACGTGAGCGCGTAGGACAAACAGAAATTCAGTCTTGAGGCCCCTGGCCGCTTCTGTACCTACAATGTTTCTTTTTTTTTTTTTCACCTCGTGGACGCATAACGTCGACCACATGCACGCTGACACTGCAGCGTTTTTTTTTTGTTTTGCTTAAATACAGTCTGTTGAAAGGTCGAAAATCATTTATCCTTTACAACACCAACAAAATGACAAAAAACGAAGATCAAATTAAACAGTGTCTTTGCTCTTAGGCTTTCTGTCACTTGTTAATTTAAGAAGTCCTGCTGTAAAAAGTGGTGTTCGATTTTTGCTTCTTGTTTTCTCGTTCTTTCTTTTGTACAAATGTGTTTTGTTTTTTAGAAACGCATTTTTTTTCCTTTGCCGATACGTACCACGAACATATATACTTTCTGTTTTTTTTTTTTGAAGATTTCTTTTACAATTGCACTAAACATGACGACGAATTTTAACCCGTCTTATAACGAATACACACAAAAAAACTCCTTAAACAAAAAGAAAGAGTAACGGCAACTTGAGAAAACAATTGTATTTGCTCGTTGTTATAGATTATCGCATGCTCTGCCTCGAATCGTTTGGAGGTACCCGCCATCGTCGCACGTGCCTTGCAAGTGTCATGGAGGGATATAAATAAATGCTTCGTAAATTAAGCGCAGCGCACATGATTTAAACGTAAATGTCTAAGAAAGCCACAGAAAAACGAGTTGATTTTACCCTGGACGTGAGAGACAATTTTTAACTCTCTCTGCTTTCTTTGAGGATTTTTTGGTGCCCTTCATTCATTCTTTCACTTTCTTTTCTATCATCACTTTTTGCTCTTCGTTCATGCTCTTTCATCTTTTTTTTTCTGCTCTGATAGCATCTCAGCACGTCTGGCCTTTTTTTTTTCTTTCTAGTTCGGCGCTTTCCATTTCGGCCCCCTCATCATCCTACACTCCAAGCCATCTTCACTATACTCGAAGATCTCTTTCCGCTAGCCTCCTACACTTAAACTTTTGTTTCCTTCGTCTTCTCAACAAGGTTATTAAGAAGAAAATAATAATAATCAAAAAAGGTACTGTGCTTGTCTCTGTATTTTGCTCTAGTATTGGTTTCTCCCATATTGCTAAATTCTTCTTTTTAGCTGCAAGTACCTTTCCAGTTGTCGTTAATCCTACACACGCGCACACATCCAACTGTCGTCAAACAATTCTGTTTTCTAGAGTCTCACTTTTAATTTGGTACAATTTTGACACGCGAACCTTTCTCTGCTCAGTTGCTTCCGTTTTGCAATCTCTTCACTTTCCGTTCCAGTACATCTTTACTTTTTTCTTTCTTTCAAAGCTGTATTTAAACAGTGAGTTGCACGTTCTGTCAAGCTCTTCTCATCTTTTTATCCATCTCACGAGCTCTCTTGAATTACAAAATAGAAAACAAACGAAAAATACGTTTTTTAAATCACTTTACGTCTAGCTATCTTTTTAGCATATCCATTTCCTTTAAATTTTTTTTTAGCAAAAAAAAATGATGCGTGCAGTGACGCTTAAGGGATTTGGCGGGGTGGACATGATGACGGTCACCCAGGTTCCCAAGGTGGCCCTAAAGACGGGCAAGGATGTGCTGATCAAGGTCATGGCTGCCGGCGTGAACCGCGGCGACATCTCGCAGCGGCGCGGCCACTACGCCCCTCCGAAAGGTGCGAGTGAAGTCATGGGACTGGAGGTGGCGGGCGTGGTGGAGCAGGTCGGGCCGGAGGTGGACAGCAGCATCAAAGAGGGCGACAACGTCATGGCGCTGCTGCCCGGTGGCGGCTACGCGGACTACGCGGTGGCACACATGGGCTGCGTGATGCCGGTGCCGCAGGGCTACTCCTTCACCGAGGCTGCCGCCGTGCCGGAGACGTTCATCACGGCGTGGCAAATTTTGAACCGCCACGGCAAGGTGCAGCCCGGGTACCGCGTGCTGATTCACGCCGGCGCGAGCGGGATTGGCAGCGCCTGTGCGCAGATTACGGAGAAGTACTTCAAGGCCACGGCGGTGACCACCTCGTCGGAGTCGAAGCTGGACGTGTGCAAGGCCTACGCGAGTGTGAACCTCAGTCGCACCAAGGACGAGGCTGGCTGGTCCTTTGCCCCGAAGGTCAAGAAGCTTTTTGGAGAAGAGAGCATGAACGTGATTGTTGACCCGGTGTTTGGCGGCACGTACCTTAGCGAGAACGCGCAGGTGCTGGCTCCGGAGGGTCACTTGGTGGTGGTGGCGTTCATGGGAGGGTCACTGGTGCAGCTGAACGCGCTGCCCTTCTTTCGTGAGAAGGCGCAGATCACCTTCACGAAGTTGCGGTGCCGCAGCGATGCGTACAAAACGACGCTGGTGGAGTCGTTCGAGAGCGAGATTGTGCCGTACATGAACGAGCGCATCATCTCGCCCATCATCAACCGCACGTTCCCGCTGGAGGAGGTGTCCGCCGCCCACACGTACCTGGAGGAGAACCGCGGGTATGGAAAGGTGGTGCTGACCATGACGGATTCACCGCAGCGTCCCATTGTCTGAGCCGGTGGCGATGTGTGAGGTGAGGGGAGGAGTGAGATGAGGGGGAGAGAGAAAGTGGTCGGCGCTGAGGTCGATTTGAATGTGGCAGGGCAGCCACGAGGACGCAATTAGATATGAATGAGAATGAATTTTTTCCTCAATTTTGAAGGCAGTGTAGACGCGTTGCTTTGCTGCTTGAGCCTCAGTCGCACTTCTGTCCCCCCTGTCCCCTGTTTCTTCTTCTCACAATAGTGCTTCTCGGGTGTTAGCGCGTTTTGGCTAACAAAAAAAAATGTACCTGTTCTCTGATTCTCTTATACACATTTTTGAGGAGAACGATAATCGAATGCCTTAAACAAGATGTCTCACTTAAACTATTAAAAAGTTTTACCACCACTTATTCAATTCTACTGTCCACAGCACTTCACAGTCGTGTGCGTGCTTCGTTGGCAGCTCCGTTTTTTTTTTTCCCGTCACAGCACTCGCTTACTGTTGTGACCAACACGTCTTACCCTAAACCAAACGCTCAGGTTTTTTTTGTTGATGTTTCTTTGCCCTCTTTTCAACCGATTAGCTGCACTTTCACTTGTTGTGATCGTCAATTTTCTTTTTTTTTCGATACTACATGCATAATTTGTTCAGATATAGAAAAAAAAAAACTAATGGGATCGAAAGATAATAGGAAAGTACTGGTCTCTCCTTCGTTGCGTTACTTAGGTTTCACGGTGCTGTGTGTGTGGGTGCTTTTGTTTTGAAAGAGCAAGCAATCAAGCGTTCTGCACGTCAAATATGAACTCAAAGCTGCGCACCTTTTTTTCAGCACCTGCGCGGCGCGTCTCCATACTTCGTGCCAATTAAAGGTGAGCGAGAGAAAATGAGGGAGTACTCGAAGTGAGTTTGTTGGATCGGTCTTTTTTGATCCCACAACGAAGGTGGACGCTGATCGATATACTTCAAAAACCGATAGGCATTACGTTTTTTTTTTTTCAAATGTTTGCTCTCTCAAATTTGCAGAATAAGACCCTCATACTTGCCTCTTTTCAAAATTCTCTCTTGCCCGCACATTTTTTTCTTGTGCACACTACTGCAGTGCTCATCAACAACAGAGTCGCGGATAGAAAATAGCAAAAGCCTGTCGTAAAGTAGAAGAAGTGCTGCATTCATTTTCTCCCTCTTATCAGTGCAAATGCTGACGCGGCGGCAACGTCAGTCTCCGCTGTCGCGATGCCCTCGAAGGCTGCACGCAGCACAGCTGCAGAGCGTCCTTTCGTCGCTCAGGACACTTTTTACTTCGGTGTCGTCGCTGGAAATGGCTACCCCGAGGGCTACAAAATCCACTGCGTCTTCCCTCCACAGTTCGCACTCCTTTCGAAGCAGACCAGACCCCACGGAGCGCGCCACTGCCGTTGGGCTTGTGCAGACGTCGCTTGAAAAGCGGAGTGACCCAACTAAGCCAGCCACAGTGTCAGCTGTCCGTGTGCCGTTTGACCGAATCATTTGCGCGCCGCCCACAGCAGGGCTGTTTCACGCCACCCGCGTCAGCCTGGAGCGCAACGTGGTGAAGAACACCCTCGCGGACACCCCATCGGGCTACATTCAGGATCCTCGTGCCGGTCCTCGGACGATGCCGCGGTACGACAGCCTCAGCCGTGTCGGGGCGGCGGCCATGGAAGCGATGGAGCAGGAGAAGGACCTCCTGGAACGAGAGGAGTTTGCCTACCAGGGCTACACGACCCTCCGCATCCAGCGACTAAAGCGAATTGTCATGAACCCGGACAGCTCTCTCGACAGTCTTCGCGACGCCGTCGAAGGGCTGCAGGCAGACCTGCAGGATCTGGAGAACGTCGTGGGGCAGGAGGTGGAGAAGCCGATCAGCCAGGAGCACATCTTGTTGCTGAAGTGGCAGCAGCGGCAGCAGCGCCTGCACGATCGCGACTTGGCCTTTCGCGTGGCCCCGGCAAGTGGACCCGGCTACCGTCTGGTACAGCAGGCGGACGGGACGGAGGTGATGGAGCGGCTCGGCAAGGACGTTCCCCAGCCCAAGCTGACGGAGTTGGACGACGCCTACCTGACGCAGCCGGTGGAGATGGAGGAGCTGCCCGCCGAGGCACTCGTGCCGGAGCGGGTGGTGGTGACGGTGGCGGACGCCAATCACGTGCGGTATCTGATTGCCCTGGCGCTGCGCCGTCTCTCGCGCTTTGAGGAGGCGGAGGCGGTGCTGTACACCATCTTGCGCGATGACGTGACCCACGTGGACGCGGTGGAGTCGATGCTTGAGATGCACCTCGGCGTGGACGGGTGGGAGCCGCGGGTGCGGGTGCTGCTCGACTTTTTGGTGGACGAGTACGACAAGGCGATTGCGGAGGGCCGCCTGCAGCCTCCCAGCGCAAACGCAGAGCAAGATAGCAAAAACAGTCGTAGCGAGGAGGAAAATGTGGGTGAAGGGGAGAATTTCGCTTCTACTGTGCCTGCGACATCCAATGGAGCAACATCATCATCAGCAACCGCAGCGTCGACAGCGGGCTCACAGAACAGCCTGCAGGGCACACACAACACCACAACGACCACAGCGACCACCTCCACTTTTTCTTCTTCCAGCAGCTCCCAGCTGGCTCCAACAACTGCGCTGACGCGTGTCCGCAGATCCACGCCGTACGCCACCGTCCCGCAGGCAGCCCCGCTGGAGGTGGCATTGGCGCTGCTGTCCGACATTATTGTCGAGGCGGCGGCACACAAATGCTCCGCCGACGGCGAGGGCGCCACGTCGCGCTTCTTTATCGAGTCACTCGGTCCGCTGGTGCGAGCCCTGGGCAGCGGCTACGCACCTGCTCTTCTGGAGGCGCTCTTTCAGGCGGTTGATGAGCAGCACTTTATGGCGCGCTTCGACTCCGAGGACGTGTCCCCCGCAGCGCGGATGTTCGCCCTGAGTCTCGTCATTGCGTTTCTGAAAGCGCTGACGGCGCGTCGCATTCATGAGATGCTGCCGGATCCGGTGCGGTTTGAGTTCTTCACGCTGTCGAAGCTGCACGCCGCGCTGCGACAGGCCGGCCGCGTCCGCGAGAGCTACCGCATCTGTGAGAAGGTGATGCAGCTCTACCGCGACAACTCCACCGTGCACAAGCGGCGGCTGCGCCAGAATCAGGAGGCAGCGTTGTTGAAGGCTTCTGATGCAGCACCAGCACCCGCGCTGGCGGAAAGCACCGCTGCCTCGCATGCTACTGCCGATGCCTTCACCTCACGAGCGGAACCCTCTCGCAACACCGCCTTCCACAGCCCTGTGCTGAGGAAGGGCGCTGTCGCAGATGCGGTCAGCGCACCGCACGAGGAAGACGGTGGTGTGAAGGACGTGGAGACTCGTGGCAGTGACGGTGCGGATGCGGCGGACGAGGAGGCGCCGGGCATCCTCGATGATCAGGACGCCGACTACCGCGAGGCGTTCTTTCAGTACGTCAACGACCGCGCACGCGACTCGCCGGTGGTGGGCCGTCGTCTCTGCCTGGAGGCGATGCAGGAATTTCCTCGCAGCGCCGCACCCTGGGAGACGCTGGCCCTCCTACTCCACAAGGAGAATCCGCAGAAGAACCTGGGCGACGCCATCATCGCCGCCCGCCACGCCATGCTTTTGGAGCCGCTCAACTTAAACGTCATCGTGACGCTCGCGAACTTTTACAAGGCGGCGCACCGCTACGAGCTGCACGACCGCATGCTGGACCGTTACCGCCTGCTCGTGTACATGTCAGAGGAGGGGGCGAGTGTGGAGGACATGATGGCGACGGCTGCCGAGGTGGAGGCGCTGGATCGGGAGACGCCGGAGGCGCAGGATCTCGTGGCGGAGACGGGACAGGAAATGTCCGAGTACCTGTTCCGCATGGAGCAGGCGACGACCTACTCGATGCCGATCGACAAGGAGCCGCGGCACTTCACCGAGGCGCCGATGCGCGTCTTTTCGCAGCAGCATGGGATGCGACCGTCGGAGGCGCAAGCACACGAGACGGATGAGGAGGGCGGCATGACGATGGAGGCATCGTTCCCCATGTCGCGGAAGTAAAGGAGGGGTAGCGGAGCGCCGGAGATGAAAGGGATGAAGGCGGGCATTTGATATTCACATAGTTTTTTTTTCTGGTCAAGTCTGAACTATCAGGTACCGTCATCATCAAAGCAAAAAAAAAAAAAAATAGATGATAGGAAAAAAAATGGACTAGAAGCATCATATTGCATTGACCATTCTTTCGAGGTGGTTTGAAAGTGTCCGTGGTTCCATGCTGCATTTCGAGTTTTTTTTCTTTGTTGTGCTCGTTTTGAGCGAATGAAAGGGAAAGTTGGTATTCATACTATGCTTTATTTTACTTTGTCACCTTTGTTTCAAGAAAGCGAAAAAATATGAATTCTCCCGAAGACCTCTTTGTCCCTTTTCTTCGCTTCGACAACAATTGAACCCGCGTAAGCACAAAAACAGTTGTACAAGACACGTTGTGAGTGCTTTGCTGAAGGACAGTGGCATGCTGGTGCTGCCTGACACATTGTTGCAAGGCCTTTTTTTTTTCTTTGACTAGAGTAAATTGGACAGTTTTATTTATATATTAAAAAAGAAAAGCAACGTTGACATTCGTTTCCTAGATTTTTAGATCTTAACTAGAGCTTTAGAGCATTACTCCTTTTCTTTCTTGATTAGATTGGAAACGATTTTGTTTTTATATTCTATTTTTTTCTTTTTGATTCAACGATGGATCGTATCATGCTCGAGCAGAGTGGCGTGGGCAACCTCCCATACCGAAGAGATATACACCTACGCCCTTCCGTTCGTAACACAACGTCTCACCATCGCGTTGCCTCTGGCTCGAGCCGCGCAGATTCTCCACCGTCTTCTTCATCTTCGTCTGCGAGCTCGCCCTCGCAAACGCTTTCGTCGCAGGTTCGAGACTACGATCCAGCGGTGATGGAGCCGCACGCCAGCCCCGCGCCCTTCTACACCGCCAAGCATCTCTACCACGAGCACCTTCACCATCACGCCGCAGCACCACATGGAATTCGTCAAGACGTGCTTTCGCTAACTAAGGTTCATGACAACTCGTCTCCTCCATCATTACGCTCACATTCAATCACCTCGTCTCCAAATAGAATGACAACATTAAAGAGCAGAGCAGCAAAAATTAGCCCCCTGTCACCCACACCTGTGCGTCAGCGTTCCGTGCCCGCACCCACCACGTACGAAGTTCTTGCGGATGCTACGACGCAGACGCGCTACCCGACGCCGCCGTGGTGGCGGCGCGTGGAAGACGATGACACTGCAAAAGACGAGAACGCTGGCGTTGCCGCTATGCTCAAGGGCGTACAGGCGCGTAGCAGTGAGCAGCAAGTGGCGGCGAGGTCGAAGACGACGAATGATGGTAGGCGTCAAGGGCCAGAGGACTCAGAGAGCGATGAAGAGACGCAGGCTCATCGAGATGATCAGCCGGAGGCGCTTTTCGCCGCTTCCTCTTCTCCCACAGCCGCACTGCCTCCGCCGTCGCGCTCGCGTACACGCAGCGCAGACAACGCCCAACATCACAGCCGCCACCATCGTCACAAGCACCTTCATAAAAGTGATGATGATGATGACGAAGAAACGGCATCGCGGACCCCACACCGCGCGTCCACACCATCCTTATCACCTTTCCCAACTGGTGCTGCTGCCACACGATTCATGAGAGGTGAGTCCCCTGTGCAATTTGTTAACCCTCAGCGCTACCGTGCTGCCGGGCTCCGTGCGACGCTGGTCAACGATCTGGATGTTTGCGTGGACGGGGTAGGCAATGGAGACTACCCGGTTTTACCATCACCAGACACTGTGCACAACACCCCTGCGCGCACGCAAACACAAATCCCATCTGAAGGTTTCCGCTTTTACCGCGACGCCAGCGTTGCCTCGTCCGGCACCGTTGCCACTTCCCTTACCACCACCACCGCTACCACGACCACATCTCAATCGACACGGCGGCACCCCTTACGCATCTACGAAGAGAGCGCAGCCCACCCGTCCGGCTTTTCCGTGCCACGGCGCGGTGCTGGCCAGGCGGCCCCGCGACGGCTCTACAACGACCTCGCGGTGCTGCCCGCAGCCGTGGCGGACCGGTCGGCTGTCGATCGCGCTGCATCTGCCGCGGGCTGCGGCGGGGCCCTCTTGTATGGCACGAGCAACTTCCCCTCTCACTGCAGTCTTCGCAAGTATCGGGAAGGCGTGGCGATGGTGACCGGGGTGGACCCGGCGCACCTGCGCGATGGCGCCCTGCACCAACGCTATTCCCGTCCGCACAGTGGATGGGTGGAGAGGGTGAAGGACGAGGCGGGCGATCGAAGTGTGACGGGAATGCAGTGGACGCACACGACTACACGGCTGCGGCGGGGCATGCAGGGTGGCGGGGCACCGCGTGCGATGGAGCTGCTGGACCCCGTCTCTGGCCTGCCACGCAAGCCGAACGAAGTGCCAGCGTCGTTTTTCCTTCAAACATCTCCAACGACGGCGGCGCTGATGGCGGCGCGACCTCCATTAACGGGTGAGACGCATTCTATGAAGAAGGAAGACGAAAGAGAGCGCGTGGTGCATTCATCAAGAGCGCGTGAGCAGCGGTCACATGCAAACGAGGATGGGAGGGAAGCTGGGCGTTGGGAGGAAGAGGAGAACGGTCGACCTTCGCGTTCGTCCGCCCACGTGCAGCCGTCACGGGCGCAGAGGCTGTGCGACTTGGCCGCGGAGCGTCGTTCCCGTGCCACCGCACGATCGTCGCGGCTGCCTGTCACACACCGGGCCAATGGGCTGGCGCTGTCGGAGGCGGATCGGCGGCTCTACTGGGCCGAGCACGCCGCCCTGCACCGTTCCGATGTGCGCGGTCTTAACGCGCTGTTGCAGGGGGTGGGGGAGGCAGAGCCCGGGGAAGGGGAGGAAGACGAGTGCGGCGGTGGGTGGCACGCTGGTGCGCGAGCGCCATCGTCGAAGAGATCGTGGACGGGGAGTGAGAGTTCAGGTGTGGAAGACGCAGAGAAGGAGGAGGGTCGCTGGGAACCGGCGGAGGGAATACTCAAAAGAGGAGGAGAGAGAAGTCAACCCGTGGATGACTCGCATATCATTTTGAAACACGACAGTGCCGATATGCCTTCCGGGGGTTCGAGAGCGGCGTTCGAGCAAAAGCGCGCACCCAACTCTTCAAGCCAGAAGGACGCACCTCGAAGCAGCCACACGATCCCCAGCACCACCAACAACAACAACAAGTACCCTGACAGAAAAAGTGATGTCTTCACCGGTGCGGCCGAAGTCGATGCTGCGCAGGCGGAGCTGCAGCGGGCACTTCGCCAGCGGCGCGGTGTCGAGTCGACCCTCACCGCCTCCGCCATCCTGCCAGCAGCGTACCGTCGTGAAAGCAGTAGTGGTCGTGGTCGTGATGATGACGGCAGTCAAGATGAGAATGCCCGACGGTGGCCTCTGTCGTATTCGCTCTCGGAGGACGACCCAGATGCGGAGCTGACAACTCACGAGGCGGCAATAAGAAACTCCGGTGGGCAACGTCAAGCTGACAAAAAAAGAGACGCCACGTTCTCCGACAACCGCAACGCTGGCAATCGGTCCATGGGCCTCGTGGATTCCTATCTACTTCACAGCACTGCAGGTGTGTCGGAGGTCGGAGAGGACAGGATGCACGGTCCGCACGACCCACGCCGCAGCGATGATTCGTTACGCCAGCATCAACACCATCATCGTGGCACGTCATTGAGAAGCCAGCAATGCACAACGGCGAACACTGTTAATGCGAATACGATGAACTACGCTGCGGAGACGCAGCGAGTACACAGGCGAGTCAACAACAACGACGATGACGACGACAGGGTAGGAGATTCCATTTTCCACGCGGCGCTTCTCTTCCCGCCCATGCTGACTCCGCTGCTTCAGGAAGTGGACGAGTGCCTGCGGTTTCACAATTTACCCACCACGCTGTCCATGTGGCGCTGGCCTGTGGCGGAGCAGACGGCCCTGCTTCGCTCCGCGGGCTTCAGCGCGGCAGAGTGTAGGACGATTGTGTGGGAGCTGGAGCGGATGATTCGCGCAACTTCCACCAGGTGTGCGGTGGCTGTGTGAAGTAGAGGACGGAACGGAGAAGAAGTGTTGTTTTGCGCATATCAAACAACTTTTTTTTTTTTCTGCGTTACACGAATTCTTTGGGATCTCATTGCAACAGCCCAGCATTTTTACAAAACGTCAAGTTGCATTCCCACTACCAGGAGAAATTGAAAGAAAAAGTAAAAAAAAAAAACCAACCGATGCACACATCCTTTTTTCCCTCCGCGCTCTATTTTTCTTGAAATTAAGAAATGAAAGCTTTGCGACTGCTTTTATAAAAAAAAAAAAAGCAGAAATGCAGAAAGAAGGCAATGACGCCTGAACGGTCTCGGTAAGCATCGTTCGTTGGTGCTTTCCTCGCTAATGAAGTGAAATCAAAATAAAAACCTTCTTATTCTTAACTTCAACACTGCTTTTTCCCTCACTGCATCTTTTCATTGTTGCTGAATTCTCTTAGGTTTTCGTGTGCGTGTGCCTTTCAATTTATTCTTTTCACGTATTGTTTTTTTTTTTCCATTTAAAGGAAATTATCGTACTCAAACAGACTCCTACGCACAAACAAATTAAAGACAGCTTCTTTTTTTTCCTTTGTTGGTCCCGTACTTCTAACTTTTTAAAACTTGTCTGCGACATTGCTTGAGCGCGGCTTGGTTTCAACGTCACATCTTCTGTGGATTCTTACTTTTTTTTAAACGTTGACGTAAACGTTCTTTGTGAATAAATCTTTTTTCTTTCCGTTTAATCCTGTTTTAGTAAGTTTTTTGTTCAAGTGGAATCACGAGACAACGGCGTTCCACGCTTTTTTTTTCTGGCAATTTTCATCAGGAGGGTTTCTCGATTCTCTGGTTTGTTATCACCACAATATTGTCCTCATCTTCCTTCTGCTTGCAAGATAATTCGTCATTTCAATTAAGCAGTTTGTTTTCTCTCTTTTTTGTTGATTGTCAAACTAATTTTTAAATCATCCTATTCCTTTTTTTTCTGTTGTTAATCACTGCCGTCATTGTTTGTTTTTGTTTTAATTGCTTGCTTTCACTCTTTTCTGAAATTCTAATCTGTAATTTTATCTTACTCTGTCTTCTTCTTTGTTTTTTTCTTGAGACTCACGAGAAAAAAAAAGTAGGTGATTTTAAGAACTTTTGGCAAAAAGCCATCTTTAGGTTCTTTCACTCGCTTTAAGAAAAAAATTATCCAGCCTTTGCAGAATTGTGCACAGCAAAACAAAACAATCGTTTAACACCCCCAAAAAGGTTTTTTATAACGAAAAAATCTCATACCTTTTATCCCATTGTTTTACTTATTTTACCCCCCTTTTTTTCTGTTCACGGTAACGATAGCGTAGCATTACCACGTATTCCTTATATAGACACTGTGTTGTTTATTTGTTTCCTGCTCTCCGCGTTGTGACGTTTTGTATTCTTAAGCTGATAAGAAGCCGATTGAGAGTAGTGTTGTTTGCAAAAAGGGACGACTATCACTATTGTCCTTCTCCAAAGCTTTTTCTTTTAACTCTGGGCCCTGTTGTCAATAGAGTTTTTCCTTGCGTTTTTCTGCCTAGTATTTGTGCTTTTTGGGTTGAAATTCACAGAGCTTTTCTTTTTTTGTGCTCAAAATTGATTTCCACGTGCACTCATTTTTCTCTTTTTTTCTTCCGCCTCACATATTTACTTCGTTTGTTTAAGCCTTTTTTTTTTCTTAAACTTCAATTTGTGCACATAGTCTCCTCCCAGATTAGCTTATCTTTTCAGTTCTTAGAAGCGAGTATTTTTTTTTTTTCGAGAAGCATTTTTAAAGCTGTTAAGACATTTTTTGTGCAGTGATTCAGCTTTAAAACAAAATAACAAAGCTATTTTATTAGCGCGAAAGAAGCCTAGCTTCACTTTCAGCAATAAAAGCCACACAGAAACGCAAACACTCGCTTTAGCACCGGTGTTTTCGCTCTTCTTCTTTTGAGTGTTACTTTACCTCTTTTTTATTCTCTTAGACACATACGCTGATTCACAGCAATGTCCCGCGCAACTTCCGCTTCTCTGCGTGGCTGTGCACTCCCGGCCAGCATCCTGCTGCTCCTCCTCCTTTTGTCGCTTCTCGCAGCGGAGTGCACCACCGTCGCATACGGCTTGTCGGACACGGTAAGCACAGTGACAAGCACCGTGTGGATCAGCGGCCCCACGGCGATGTGGGCAGCCGTGATGACCAGCATCTTGGGCCAGTACGTTTCTACCAACATCAACGGTGACCTCATCTCCGCTATCCAAACCTGCGACGCCACGAGTGACTTTACCCTCACCACAAACGGCGTGGTGCCGTACATGAGCCCCGCCTCGGGTCCGGCGATGGGCGTCAGTGTCGTCTTTACGGTCACCAACACGTACATGACAGCGGAAGAAATCACCGCCTGTGTGCGCAAGGCGCCGCTGACAAACCTCAACGGCATGACAAAGCAGCTCTCGTTTAGCGTCTTCGTCGTGCCAGCCACGTCGCCGGAGGTGATGACGCGGGCGACCAGCGCGTATCTGCAGCTCAACGGCCAAGGCTTGGCCTGGAGTCAGCTTAGCAGCTCCGTTAAAAAGAAGAGTCTTGCGGAGCAGGCTGGTTTCCTGCTTCCCCTCCAAAGCGACATTCAGAACGCGGCCGACAACACGGTGACAAACTTTCTCGTTGATGCTGCAGACCTGAACACGTGTGTGGCCAACGTCACCGGCTTCTTTGCCAAGTACACCGTGTGGCAGTTTCCCGATACACCGAGCGCTGGCGAGGGCGTCTTGGAGGTGCGGGCGGAGTCGTCGCAGCTGCCCGAGTTCAACCAATTCTTCAACACGAACAGCGACATCGCTAACTATCGCAGCTCTTTTCCAGAGGTGATCTTGCCCGTGGCGCAGCACACCACAACATCCACCTCCACCGCCCCCGCATCCACATCTTCCACGACCACGACCACCACCACCACCACGACGACGACGACCACTACGACGCTGCCGCCGACGGGCCCGTGCGTGGACACGGAGGCGTGGACCAGCGGCCCACCGTCGGTCTGGACGTCGCTTCTCACGGGCCTGCTGCAGTACAACGCCATCGCCGCGCTGAAGCAGAACTTCGCCGCCGCGGTGCAGCAGTGCGACTCCGGCGCCGCCATCTACTCCTTCACGGCTACTGCAGACACCTCGGCTACAACTGGTCCCGTTACCGGTGCCCGTGTGAGCCTCCGCGTGTGCGACACCACGCTGACCAAAATCGACCTCGACGCGTGCGTGCGGGCATCCTCGCTGGACGTTTTCATCGACAACTTTCTCGTGCACATTCGTCAACTCTACTGGTTCACCCCGACGATGCTGCAGGCGAACAGCCCTGCGGACGTGACGCTGATGCAGCCGATTTTGGTGCCCTTGACGGGACAGCCGAATGCGTGGGGCATGCTGCTGAGCAAGCAAGCCGCGCTGCCCGCAACAGATCAGGAGAGTTTTATGTTTATGCAGNCCAGCGTGTATCTGAGCTGCACGCTGTGGCGTGTTCCCTCTGCCACGAGTGCGGCCGACAGTGAGGATGTGTCGGTGCTGATGAAGCGCATGCTCAGCTCTTCCATGGACGCCTTTAACGACTTCTTTAACGAGACGCTGTCCGGCAGCGCGGAGATGACACGAGCGCGCAGCTTCTTCCCTTCTGCCATTCACCCGTGGACGCCCACGCCGCCGGACCCGAAGGCCATCACCGCGTCCGTGTGGCTCAGCGGACCGGCCTTTGTGTGGGTCATCAGCGGCGATGTTCTGCAAGCCCCACTCGCCGTTGACTACCTTGCGGCAGTGCTCACCTCCCCTTTTGCCACAGCGGAGGCGAATGTGTTTGTCGCCAGCGTCACCCCTTACGCCAGCGCGACGGCGAGTCCCGCTACCGGGGCAATGGTGAGCGTCACGGTGTCCAACAGCACGCTCTCCGATGCCAGCAGCCTCATCCCACTTCTGCAGAAGTCCGCACTGACGTTTGTGAACGCGATGTTGGCAGACGCGGCCGGGGCTTATGCCCTCGTTGTTCAAGCCATCCCGGTTACGGCACCCGACACGGCGACGCTCGTGGTGGACACGCTCCTCCCCGTCGGTG